>OVBA01002455.1:0-34315 GCA_900406435.1 Lepidium aucheri | reverse complement strand
TGCTAACTTTCCTGATGCTTTCTCTATCTATTTTTGTATTGTTTCGGTTTTCTTTTAATGCAAATAAACTAGTTAAAAAAAGATTGATTAAATGAAATCCATAACTCAAACATTGATTCTTATAGTGCAAGAATTTTTTCACTGCGTGGAATCAAAGTATGGTAGAAAATCAGAGGGGAAAAACGCCATTTTTCAAACCAAACTTTTTTCTAGGGGTTATTTCATGAACGTGATCAGCCGCTTTCTAGTTTATGTGATTAGAATTTTTAATAACCTACATGAACTTTACTGTGTTGGTTTGAATCTTAAGTGACTGATGATATCCAGAATGGTCAAATCCATTTAACAAAATGCCCATTAAAAAATTCGGCTTAAGAGAAGGGTCGAGCTAAGCAAGTCACCTCGTTACCAATGACACGAGGTCCATCGTAGACAGATCTGACAAGCTGGACGACATTTATGATGATTGACGTAAAACACGGGATTGACGAACCAATCAAGTGGAATTAACGTATATTTCAAGAATAAAAGAGGAAGCCGAAGTAGTAGAAAAGGGCCATCTTTTTCATTCGATAATTCACTCTCAACTTGTAATACAGCTTATTTGTAATTCTTAAATTAAATAAAAGGTTTAAGGATCAACAAAATGTCGTCGTCTGTGGGGACCGAAATGAAAAGTCACGCCTTCACAGACTCAAAACAAGAAGAGCAGACTTATCGGCAATGAGAGATATCGGACCTTCGGCACACGTCGCAGACGAACAGCTCGAAGGACAGGCGGGACACGATGCGACCTACGGAACAAGGAACATCGCCCCATCAGCATCACCAAGAACAGCAACGTATCAGCGATGGTCATGTACGATCGCAGAGCTACGAAAAATAACCACCACATCAACAGAACAAGTCCGACAAAGCCAACTGCGGAACCAGGAGTTGCAACTCCAAATCCAATGGCAAGAGGAGGACTTCAGAAGGCAGCTCTCAAAACTCCAGGCGTGGTCCTCAATACTAGAAATACGATTGAACGAGAAACACTGCAAGAGAACGCTAACCCGCCCAACGGAATCCTGCGAGGAGCACGCACTCCGACGAGCAGGGATAGGACGAATGGCCAAATGGTGTGGGCAGACCCCGTGGTCCTAGAACGACATGATGAGTCCACGTCTTAAGAAGAAACCCATGGCGAATCACCGGGCAGTTCAAGTGAAATGCAAAGCCTGAGAGATAGGCTGGCCTAGGCGGAAGCTGTATGCCGCGGTATTCGGAACAAAATACAGCACACCACGTAACCCAAACAAGGGCCTCGACTAGGGTATCGCACGGAGAATGTGAATGAAATCAGCGAGCTCAAGCAGATGATGATGAAGACGCAGCAAGAATATACGAGTATATGCTCTGAGCTACATTGGGCCATATCGACAGCAACAGAGATACAATGCTTAACAGAGTAGACACGACATACCTCGTTCACGAGGAGGATCACCGGAGCACAGATCCACGATATTGGAAAAATTAAGTTCCCACAATATGCAGGGAACACAGATCCCATAGCGCATCCCAAATCGTTTCGACTAGCCGCAGATAAGTCCCATCTAGAAGGTGAGGAATGATATGCAGGCTTCTATAGGTTTTTCTCCGAGAACCTCATCGGACCCGCCTTGGACTAGTTCTCAACACTACCAAAGGAATCCATAGATGGATTCGAGCAGCTCGCCGAGGTGTTCCTAAAGCCCTACTTGATCTTCATAGAGAACAGGACCACCATTGACATTCTACTCAATCTGACCTAGATGAAGTTCAAACCACTGTGTGATTACATAACATGGTTTAAGGAGATGAAATCAAGAAGCATCAACATCCCAGACGACATGGCCCTGATTGCGCTTAAAAGAGGTATATGGCAGACCTCAGCGTTCAGCCAAGATCGAACTGTTTGGCCTCCCAGCTCTTTAGACGACGCATTGCATAAAGCGGCCAACTTCATTAATTGTAAAGAGCGGAGGTTCGAACTCAAACGCCCGAAAGAAACCAGGAAGCACTTTGAAAAGAAGGAAGCCGCAGAAACGCAGTCGATAACGAGCAAAATCCAGAGTAACAGCCGGCCGCAAAGTGAGAAGACAATAACCGGCCGTTACTCGCTTTTGGTCCGAAAGTTCAAGAACAAAAAACCTGTAGAAATGTCAAAGTTCTATGACAATCATCAGACGCACGGACACACTTGGAGAATTGTAAGGTAGTTTAGTGACTTAAAAAAGAAGGGAATTGGAAGGAAGGAATGAAGAAAGTATGGAAAAACGAAGGAGAGTACCGAAAATGGGATAAGAGTCCGCCAGAAGAAGAAGAAGAAACCATCAAAGTGGGGGAAAATAAACAGCCCACGAAGCCCCGCATCAACATCATAATCGATGATCAAGCCTATACGGGAGCTCCATAAATTCCATAAAAGCACATCAGCGAAGAGCGGAAGCGCGACCTTCGAGCTCGAGAACAAGCCAAAAGAACGATACCAGCCAAGCTATAACCTTTTGGGAAAGCGAGAGATCGTCCATCTCAACAAACCTCATGATGATGCGCTTATAATCGAGGTGGACGTCAGAGGGGTAGAATTAGCAAGTATACTAGTCGACACCAGAAGCTCTGTCGACATGCTGTTCTACGATACATTCAAAAAGATGGGAATACAAGATAGCGAGCTTGTAGGAGGAAAAATAACCCTAACAGGCTTTTCTGGTGACACCGCGACAACAATGGGAACAATACAATTGCATGTAAAAGCCTCTGGAATTAGTAAAGTAACAAACTTTGTGG
Source organism: Lepidium aucheri (assembly GCA_900406435.1). NCBI lineage: Eukaryota > Viridiplantae > Streptophyta > Magnoliopsida > Brassicales > Brassicaceae > Lepidium > Lepidium aucheri. The sequence goes on along the minus strand of OVBA01002455.1, from coordinate 31,504 downwards.
TAATTGATCGGTTAGCTCCGTTCAATGCGATCCTAGGAAGGCCATGCCTTTACGCAATGAAAGCAATAGCACCAACGTACCACCAATGTGTAAAATTCCTAATAGGGAACGGAGTGGGAGTGATACACAGCAGTCATGCCGCATCGCAACGGTGCTACCAGGAAATTTAAAGCAAACTTGAGGAGAGGCATTATAGCAATTAACCGATGATGGGATGATCCCTAACAAAAAGACGGAGGACCTTGCCAACCAGAAGTCAGAAGAGGTCAAGACCGTCAAGATAGCGCTCGACCCCGATCATCCCGAGAGAGAGCTAAGCATCAGAGCCGATCTCGATCCTGAAATCCGATAAGAGCTAGAAGAGCTATGAAGAAGAGCCCATTCTCATTAGCTTATGGAGTCGAAGCAATTGCACCAGTAGAGCTTAGCATCCCGAGTATACGAAGGGAAATGATCGAGGACGCAAGTGTCAATGATGAATTACTAGAAGATCACGTCGACACCATAGACAGAAAAACAAGACGAGGCCTTGCTGAGAACGTAAAATTATCATCAAATAGTAGCCAAGTTCTATAACTCAAAAGTAAAAACACGCTGGCTCAAGGAGAGAGACCTAGTCCTAAGAAGAGTTTTCCAAAACACAGAAGAGATGAACGTATGAAAACTAGGAACAAACTGGGAAGGACCGTATCAAGTCACGAGCGTATTAATAGACGGAGTCTATCGACTACGGGATCCTATGACGGGCAAGGTAGAGATAAGGACCTGGAACATCATGAATCTAAAATTCTATTATGTTTGATGTAGAATCAAAGAACTACACAAGGGCTTGATTCCGATTGTAGAATACGTAGGCAGCTTATATATAGACGAGTCCATCCCCTTTTAATAAAATCTTTCTTTTACTTTTCCTAAGAATGATAGATAAAGAAAATACCGGAGAGAGGAAAGTCATTATTACATAGACCTCGAATTAAGAGGGGGGGGTCATTCAGGTCAAAGTCTCAAAAATTAAAGAAAAGAGAAGCAAGAAGCAGGAGCAGTTCAACCGCGACTTTCCTCCACAACGTTATCCATAGCGATAACACGAGCTTCATCTTCAACGGCTCCACTGGCCTCAGGATCTTTTGGTTTGATAGGTGTGGCAGAAGTCTCGAACAGAACCTTAACCTCGGGGAACAAATCCGGGAAAGGAAGCTTATTCACGATCAGATCGGGCTCCTCTCGGTATTAAGATTTTGCTAGGGACAACTTCTCAAGAAAACACGCCTTTTCGTTAGAAGCGCTGAAGTCCCCAGACTCAAACTCCTCAATGAGCATAAGGTTTGACTCGAACTCGTGAATGTCAATACTCATCAGCCACTCCTCTTCCTTCCGGGACCAATTCCAGCGAACAAACTCAAGCACCTCCCTCCAACAGGAATCAAGTGTCTTCTTCTCTTCCTCTAAAGTATGAACCCGAGCAGTTATATCACCATTACGAGATTCAGAAGATTGATCTCCCCGGTCATCAGCTCTTTCTCCTTGGAGATGGCAGAGAGCTGCGAAGCGAGCCCCTTCTTTTCCAATTCAAGAAACTTGATCTTCTCTTCAAACTGAGCTCTATCATCCGTTAGGGTCTCCTCGAGCTTAGAATGTGAAGCCTAGAGATGCTCAAACTTTTTATTCGAAAGGGAATTCATAAGCTTGATCTCCAGAGTGAAGATGATGTTCTTCATCTTATTGGTCGCTTGCGCAATAATAAGGATTCCGTCACGACTCATCACAACCGACCAGAAAAAGCAAGGTAAAAAGATTACATACCCGGGTTTGGAGTGCGAGGGCAGCCTCAAATTTGTCCTGCTCAGACATCCGATCCATGAAAGAGACCTTGTTAACGTTCAAAAAAGCATGGATCTCGAGCTGGTGCTCGTACGTGTATCGATCGAAGTCGCTAAGAAAAGAGCTCGGATGCGGAGCAGCTGAGAGAACATCCAGTCTGCTTATCACGACAACACCGCTTGGTAAGAAGATGAGCATTGGAATCCGAGCTAGGAGGCAGAGAGGGAGGAAGCTGGAAAATGTTCTCAGTCCCCTGCAACCGAAAGCTATTGTCCTACCCGGATTTCTCCTCCTTGATCGTCCTTTTCCTCTTAGGAGCTGAAATAGGCATGTTCAATGATTTGAAAGACTGAGTCTTACGAGTAGAAGAGGCACGAGCATGATTGGAGGATTCAAAAAGTTGTTTAGCTACACACCAGAGTTTCATCAAAACAAGCAACAGCGCCCCAAGACAAAAATATATAGAAAATCGACAAAGAATAACTAACCAATTGGAATCCTGGGAACGATAGCCGCAAAAGACAAATAACGCTTGATGTAGATCTCCGAGAAGGAGTCCCAATTGACCTTGCCGTCCCTCAACTTATCCAAAAGAGCAGGAAACCACACTAGAAAGTTTAGGAGAAAGATACTCTGCAAAACAAGGGAAGATGAGAAATCGAATACTACAAGGAATACACTAACTAAGAAATGGTTAAACAACCATATTTATCTCTCCAATTTTGGATGATATAACTGGGATCGAACTCCCCAATCGCCGTCGGAGAAAGTTTGAATAAGAAAAACTTCGGCATCTAGTTTGTATCCTTATTAGGGATACCATGGAGAACCCTACGCGTGTCGAGGTTGGAGAGGTACACCGTCTTAGAACCAGGGTTCCGCTTTATGATGTAGAAGCAAAGGAGCTTGTACGCACCAATCGAAACGTTAGACTCAGCACCTCGTACCGAAAAAGCAAGGATGACACGAAAAAACGGCGGACACATTTGGGCAAATGACAGATTTAAATAATGAAGGATCGAGAAAAGAGAACTTGGGATTAGAAAACGGAGGTGGCAGTCAGAGACATAAATAAAGTAAGCGCAAAGCCACCCGAGCAGAGCATCCTCAGGAGACTGGTCCTTGCTGGCCGCCTGAGTAGCGACTTCCTCTGGGAAATTATGGAGCCTCCAGAGTTCATCGAGTCCCGCGGCATCTAACGCTCGCGACTTCTTCTGCTTGGAAACCCTCGATCTGATCGATTGTTCCCGGGAATCATCAGAAATAGTTCTGGAATCACCACCGTAATTAAAAGAGGGGGAATGAGAACTAGAAGTGAAAGGCCGAGTGCTCGATTCAGCAGCCAAGAAATTTCTAGAAGAAAAAGTAGAACGAAAAGGAAGAGTTCATACACGATGAGCAACAGAACCGAAAAACTACGGGGAATCGCAAATATGAAGCAAATAAACAAAGGGAATAGAAAGCACCTGGTAAAGGAGGTGGCGACAAGATAACTGAAACAAGGAAGCGGAGAAATTTCAAAACCCACAAAAGCCCACAACCGGGAGAGCCTGTAACTGCCAACTCTAAAGCTAAACTGTGCCAATCGAAAAATTCGAATGAAAGTTGAGATAGTCCAATAAAAATATAAAAAAACAGACGAGTCAAGCTTATAACAAGCGAGCTCGACGAAATAAGCCGGTATAACCAAAAGTTACCTCGCACCAAATTCGTCAAGCGGGATAAAGTCCACAACCAAAACTGGCCAGACAAAATATATAGAGCGCGCTTAAAAGAAAAACGAGAACCAAATAAGCAATAACTAGTAAAGGAGATCAATGAATTAGTTCAACATTTAAAATAAACCAAAAGAAAACGCATAAACTAACCAAAGTGCATAACAAACAAAAAATAAAAGTAACAACAGAGAAGAGAAATTTTCAAGAGATGCTCGGGCCTCCTTCTGGCGAAATTATAGATTTGCATCTCACATCGGTGTCTGGGTCCTCAAAATATGAAGGAAAGTACTCATGTCCCGAGCTAATGTCAGACACATTGTCGACACCTTCCTTGAAAGCCTCGAGAGCAAGACGATTCCTCTCAGCAGCCAAAGAGAAGTTATCAAGGGTTGGGACACCAGACTTCATCTCATTTAGAAGCCATAATGAATGGCAGCCCGCGACTTGATGATATCTTAATCTAACCAGCTCCTCAAACGATTAAACTTCTCCCAGACTTCAATGAGATGCTTCTTTAACCTCCTCTTCAAGATAATGGACCTCTTTCGAGCAGCGTGAGCTGCGGCCCTATCACGAGAAATTTTCCATTGATGATGTTTGAAGCCCAAGTTCTTCATGATATAGTCAGCTTCTCGACGGACAGAGGCCAGTTTTCTCTTCGCACTATCCACATCGTACTGATGCTTGGCAATTTCAGCATCTTGAGCGACCACCGTGTAATTCAGAACCTTCATTGAGTCTGACAGAGCGTGAGAGGACAAGCTCGCAGCACTCAGGAGCGCACTAGTCAAGGACCCAGATTTAAAACCTCCGACCAGCCTGTTAACCGCGACCATGAACTATATCAAAAGGAAACACTCCCAACCACAGTAAGGGAAAACCAAGAAGAAGGAATAAGATGCAAAAGATTACTGTCCCAAAAGCGCCAACGAGATTGATGTAAGCTTCTTTGGAAGCCATGTTATCTAAAGAAGGGAAGATAAGACCCCGAGACACCATGTGATGAACGATCTCAGACAGTTTGACAGGATCCTTAACAACCGGATGGTCACAAGTGTAATTAAACGACCAAGAGTGATGAAGATTCCCAGAGGATGAGCCCGGAGCATAACGAGCTCGTTTTAAAGGTCGCCCACCGCTAGAAGGTGAAGGATAAGGACAGGTGGTTTGGCTCGGACAGGGTTCCTTGCCACTTCTACGACTCACCGGAAACTTAGCCTCTTGAATTGAGCCAGTTGTATCGAGAAGTATCTCAATATCCCGAGCGGGAGATCCTTAAGAATCACCACCTTGTTGGTGGCTCGAGATATCATCCTGAATAAACACCCCGACCAAAATTGAGAATCTAAAACAAGGACGATCGCAACCTAATTCAACTAAGGGTAAGTAAGGAACGGTAAAAAAAAGGAGAACTAACCAGCGTGCACAGAATAGCCGGCTCGGCCAGAGCGACGAGATGAGGTAGATCTAGCCATCGGGTACGTAAGAAGAATTACTGACGAGAAGGTGCGACAAATCCTCTCCGCGTTAAATGAGCTCCAATGACAACCGGCTCCTTTAAACCTCTCGACCAGGGTGGACAAGTCTTTAGTAGACAAGGTCGGCTCGTGAGAAACTACACAAAAAAGAGGTTTATAAATAGTATGTCATCAGCGCGTAACATAGAAGAAACTAAGAATCGCTATTCTAAGGAAATCCAGGCCAGAAGCAGAATCGCTGGAGTCCAGCACTCGATCAGGAGGGAAATTCTCGATTGACTCCAGGCAAAATATAAAGCAGAAAGATTTTTCAGACCACCCGTATTGACGAACGAAGAGGCCCTCGAGGAACTTGGCACTAGGGTTGGGATAACCGTAAAAAAATGGTCGGGGTCTAGCCGGCAAACAGAAAAAAGTTAGAGGAAAACTCCTGGAAAAAGCGTCTCACCGATTTTGTGTGCGAGAACCAGATAAGCAAGCATGAAACAAAGAGGATTCGGAACGATGTGTCTAAACGAAAGATCTAACGAACTAAGTAGAAATAATAGGGATTCGAGAATAGGAAACGAGAGGTGACAATCCTCAAAAAAGGAGGAAAAAATTAGAGCATACTCCGGAAGAAAGGTTAGAGGCAACCGAATACCAATCGCATGAGGGACTCAATTCCGAACCCTAAACGCCTCTAAGTTGGTCACCGAGAGAAGAGGATGACAAGATGATGAACCACCGGAAGCATTGGTGGAAGAATGGTCCTTCTTAGACGACCGATCAAAAGCACCAGCACCAAAACGAGCCTCCAACGATAAAAGATTACCAAACAACGTACGAGGAGCCATGATAAGAGTAAAAGAAGGAGATTCGGAAACAAAGACAAAGGATCATAAGATCGAAGGAAGTCGGTAGAGAGAAAAAGAAAGGGTTTAGCAAAGGTAGAAATGCAGTAAATGAAAAAAGGAAACAATAGATAAAGAAATACGAACAGTCCTAACTTAGAAACCGTAAACATACGATCTCAACGACAGCAATGGTGACAGTTTTTAAAGATGTACGCCAAAAAATCCGAGATCACGATCGATCCAGGGAGAAAGAAAATCGCCGGAAAAAGAATTAAAATCTCCTCAAAATCCCTCAGATTTGATAAGATTTAGGGGGCAAATGATGATACTCAAAACGGTCAGACCCATTTAACAAAAGGCCCATTAAGAAATTCAGCCCAAGAGAAGGGTCGAGATAAGCAAGTCACCTCGTCGCCAATAACATGAGGTAAATCGCAGATGGATCTGACGAGTTGGACGATATTTATGATGATTGACATGAAATACGGGATTGATAAGCTGGGGTAATTACGGAGATTGACGAGGAGTAAAAGGAAACATTGATCTAGTTAATGTTTTTGAAGATTGATCCAATCAAACAGAATTAACGGAGATTTTAAGAATTAAAGAGGAAGCTAAAGTAGCAAAAGAGACCATCTTTTTCATTTGATAATTCACTCTCAACTTGTAATACAACTCATTTGTAATTCTTAAATTAAATAAAAGGTTTAAGGATCAACAGTGACTATTAAGATATTTAGACAATGTTTAATGGTCTGTTAGTAGTTACAAGTGGCAAGTTAATTAGTTTAATCAATTCATATATAGTACATATATCTAAACGATAATGTTGTGACTAAATATGAAGAAAATTAGGAAAATATTGTTGTTTCTTTTGTGAGACATAATTTAGGGATCACAACCCTAAATTTAGACTTATTTGTTTTTCTAGACTTTTATGAAGAAGAACATTTTTGTCTTCCTTCTTCTCTTCTTCGATTTTGATTGGGTCTCAAATTATTTTCCATCTTTGATTCAGATAGGTATTTTCTATTCATTTAGTTGTCTTGTATGTAGCTCTCTACAAGATTTGCCTTATATTCTAGTTGGTGTACATCTATACAAGTCTCCAAAATATCTTCTTCCATGTCATGTTGGTTAAGAAAAATTTTCTTCAAATTTCTGTAAAGGTGACGAGCACACATCATATGCTCAACTAATGGAAGCTTTCTCGTAACAGTTCAATAGTCCGTGTAAAACAGATGAAAACATTATCAAACTGAAAAAGTAACATACCATGAAATCAACTCTAGTAATACCTATTGTCGGACTGAGATTAAAGTAAATTCTAGCCCGTCTCCCAACTCCAAATCGCCTTTATGTGTTTGAATGAACCAAGATCAATTATCCTCATTTTTAACATCAACAACCGCCTATGCAATGAGGTATATTCCATTGTTTGTGTCCCTTCCAACGGCTGCCAGCAATTTTCCTTTGAGAAAACACTTCAAGAAGAAACCGTCCAAACCAAAAATAAGCTGACACCATGAACATCGGCTGCAAACAATTTTTCTTTGAGAAAACACTTCAAGAAACAACCATCCAAACCAAAAATAGGCCGACACCATGAACATCATATTTTTGTTATCACCGCAAAACACACATATAGTATCTTAAATTATTTGGATCCATCATCATCAAAGAATGTCTATAAATCTATTGTCGATCCTTCATTAGACTTTAAAGATAGAAACAAAGACAATATGTAAGACAACAAAGTCGATATGCAATTACCAAATTAACCATCAGCTAAAATTATTAAAATACTTACTGTAGAAGCTCTATTCGGTAACCTAAAAGTCTAGAAAACTGTTCTTCATGTTCCTTTTTAATTATTATTAATGACTTGATATTTGCTTTCCTATACTTGTCATGCGTCGTAAGCAAGCTCCGTCTTTCTAAAGTTTGATCTTGTATATATTTCAGTTTCAAGTCAGAATCAGCTTAATCTCATTTAGAAACAGATTTGCATTCACACGAGCCTTAAGATTTTGCTATAACTGTCCTTTGGAAACTATGTTTCTCGTCGTATCGCTTCATCATCCACTTCCTCACTGTCCTCATATGAATAATGGATACTCCAATCATAACCATCATTATTGTATTTCCCCATAATGCTCTTTACCCAATCTACATAGCACAATTTTCCATCCTTCCTTTGAAACATATTCCACCAATGCATCTTAAAACTCATTTAATCCATCATAAACTTCTCTTAACTTTAGAATACCACTCCTTCGCTTGCATCTCACAACATCATTTTTATCCACTTCACATCAGAATTGGGCGTTGTGTTGTGATAGTCGAAATCATTACTCACTACTCCACCACTTTGACATTCATATCACACATTGCATCATGTTAACCGAAAATCATAAATTGTACAAGTCCACATCCTAGTTTCATGCACATTCTTCATACCCTCAACAACAATCGACTTTCCTTTGATTTATCTCTTCAATTGGTAGTTTATACCACACATTATGCACATTAAAACTTTCATCACAATATTTGCTAAGTTATCGAATAACTTTTCTGCCCTACACTTTTTTTTTCTAATCTCACCACCATGGTAAACGAAATCTTTAGCATAAACCTTCAACCAATACCCATCAACTTGTACCTTGAATGCCACTATGCTAGATTATTGTCTGAATTCAAGCTTTAGTTTGTTTTAACTTTTCAATTGTGGAAGTGAATGAGAATTTTGAAAAAAACACGAAGAATGGCAATGAGATGACGTAAGTTTTGTTTTCGAGTGAGGTAAGTTTTGTTTTCGAGTTTGTTTATTTGGGGTCTGTAAAGTGGCCTGATTCCTATACATGGGTTTCGAATAGTATTATATAAAGAGAAGAAGCCCACTTCCTCAACTCAACAAACAAACATAAAGCCTCATTCACACAAAGGCCCATCTCAGCCCACCAAAGAAGCTCACCACAAAAGAAGACTCTGCAACTCTGAAAACGATGGCTCCGTACCATCAAAGAGCGTTGAAGCAAAGTATCAGTAGACAATCCATACCTAAGTAATCAATTCCAAACTCTCTCCTCCCTAGGCGGCGATGAGTTCCACAATAATTGTAATTAGGGTTTCTAGAATAGTCTCCTTCTTTATATAAAAGGACTCTTCTTGTAATGATTAAAAAAGCATCCAAAATAGTTAGTCTTACTCCAAATCCCCCTTTCGTTTTCTATTTTTGTCATGGTATCAAAACCATTGTGAGCTTTCACAAGCAGTAACAATAGGCTGATACAGCTTATCCGTTTCCCATAAATGTTCATATCTCTAGTTCTGTTACACTAAAACCCAATGACTTAAATTATCTCTTTTGGAAAACTCAGTTTGAATCTCTTCTAGCAAATCAAAATCTTATCGGTTTCGTTAATGGAAACATTACAACACCATCTCCTACTCAAGCTATCGACAACAACAGAATCCTCACTCATGTCCCAAGTCCTGTGTATGATTCGTGGTACTGCACAGAACAGTTAGTCAAGTCCTGGTTGTTTGGGACACTCTCAGAGGAGGTTCTCGGCCATGTTCACAGTCTCACGACAGCCAAAGAAATATGGGAATCTCTTGCGAAATTCAATAAAAGCTCCATAGCCCAAGAGTTTTCTCTTCAAAGAAATCTTCAACTCTTAACAAAGACGGGAAATACACTCTCACTTTATTATCGTAAGTTTAAGAATATTTGTGACTCATTAAGCTTTATCGGGAAACTAGTAGATGAGTCTCTTAAAGTATTTGGTTTTCTCAATGGGCTGGGTCGGGAATATGACCCAATTACGACTGTGATCCAAAGTTCAAACCCACCTTCAATGATGTTGTCTCTCAAGTACACAGGCTCTAGTCTTATGAAGAGGACATTACTCCCACTCCTCATCTAGCCTTCAACCTTGAACGTTCTGACTCTAGTTATTTTCCATCTGAAAATAGAGGAAACAGAAGAAGCTCAGGACATAATCAAAACCGAGACAAAAGAGGATACTCTTCTAGGGGAAGAGGTTTTTCCCAGCACCAAACTCCTTCTCCCCACCACTCAGGTGAACGCCCAATCTGCCAAATATGCGGTCGATAGGCCACTCAGCTCTAAAATGTTACAACCGCTTCAACAACAACTATAGAAGTGACAATGTACATCAGGCCTTTGCATCTTTTTGTGTCGTTGATACCTCTAGAAAAGAGTGGACTCCGGATTTGGGTGCCTCTGCTCACATGACTCCCACCACTGATAATCTTCAATCTGCTACTCAATATGAGGACAATGATACAGTAATGGTTGCAGATGGCGCTTATCTTCCAATAACCCAGGTAAGTTCAGCTGCAATTCCCTCTACCTCGGGTAATATTCCTCTTACTGAAGTGTTAGTTTGCCCAGGAATTGAGAAGTCTCTCCTCTCAGTATCTAAACTTTGTGATGATTACCCATGTGGAATCTTTTTTGATGCTAATCATGTTTATCTCATCGACATAAACACTCAGAAGGTGGTGTCAAAGGGAATCAAACGTGATGGGTTATATGTGTTGGGGACCAAAGAATTTGCAGCATTTTACTCTAGTAGGCAACAAGCAGTATCAAAAGACATATGGCATTTGAGGTTGGGACATGTGAATTCTCAGACTCTCCAACACCTCAAGACTAGCAAGGCAATTTCTATCAATAAGAGCGGCACCAACCCTATTTGTGAACCTTGCCAAATGGGCAAAAGTAGAAGACTTCCTTTTTTCTCTTCTAGTTCTCAGTCCACAACACCCCTAGGTCGAATCCATTGTGATTTTTGGGGTCCTTCTCCCATTGTATCAAATCAAGGATTTAAATGTTATGCTTTCTTTGTGGATGACTTTTCTGGTTTTTCTTGGTTTTATCCATTACACTACAAGTCAGACTTCTACAATACCTTTGTTGCCTTTCAAAAATTGGTGGAAAATCAGTTAAATACAAAGATTAAATCGTTTTAGAGTGATGGTGGGGGTGAGTTTACAGGTAAAAATTTTAAACATCTATTACATAGCGCCATTCAGCAACAAATCTCATATCCCTACACAGCAGAACAGAATGGTAAAGCTGGATGTAAGCGCTGCCATTTAGTGAAACTTGGGCTGTCCATGCTATACCATAGTCACACTCCCCTAAAAGACTGGGTGGAAGCATTTTACACAACATCGTTCATCAGTAATCTACTATCTTCACCCACCTTGAGGAAGTGGGCTTCTTCTAAGTCTTGCCAAGAAATTGCAGTACCAGACGATTACAAGACCAAATATTCAATATGTTGTGAATTTCATTTCTCAAAGAATGCATTCCCAAACAAACTCGGACTACTCACTACTCAAGCGCATTCTCAGATATATCAAAGACAAAATCAGGTTTGGTCTACACATAAGAAAAAATTCATACCTCTCACATACTGCTTTCAATGATAGCGATTGGGCAGGATATACTGAGACTCGGTGCTCCACCACTGGATTCTGTACATTTTTAGGACATAATCTAATTTCTTGGTCGGCGAAGCGACAATGTACTATCTCCAAGTCTTATATAGAGGCCGAGTATCGAGCCCTTACTGAAACCGCTCAAGAACTCACTTGTATCTCCTTCATTCTCAGAGATCTACAAGTACCTCAACTTCGATCCACTCCTTTGCATTGCGACAATCTGTCAGCTGTATATCTCAACACCTATCTTACTCTACACAAACGCTCCAAGCACTTTGACACAGACTATCACTATATCAAGGAATAGGTGGTGCTTGGCTTAATTAAGACCACTCACATCTCCAATGTGTACCAGACCACCGACATCTTCACAAAGCCTTTGCCACGATGACAATTTATGATTCTCAGGTCCAAGCTCGATGTTGGAGAACCCACTCCAAGCTTGAGGGAGGGTAAAGAGAAGAAGCCTACTTCCTCAGCTCAACAAACAAACATAAAGCCACATTCACACAAAGACCCATCTCAGCCCACAAAAGAAGCTCACCACAAAACACGACACTGCAACTCTGCAAACGACGGCTCCGTATCATCAAAGAATGTTAGAAGCAAAGTATCAGTAGAAAATTCGTACCTAAGCAATCAATTCCAAACTCTCTCCTCCCTAGGAGTTAATGAGCTCCACAATAACTGTAATTAGGGTTTCTAGAATAGTCTCCTTCTCTATATAAAAGAACTCTTCTTGTAATGACAAAAAAACCATCCAAAATAGTCAGTCTTACTTAAAATCCCTCTTTCGTTTGCTATTTCTATCATTATATAGTGTAATAGTAGAGAAATTTAAGGTATTATTGTAATTCGTACTCATTTATACTGTGGATGAATTTAGTTCAAAGATATTAATCCTAGAGAAGACAAAAATGTTCTTCTTTGTCAATGTCTACAAACAAAGACGACTGGAGTTAGGGTTTTAATCCAAAAGGAAATGAAGACGTTTTCTTAATTGTTATTTAAATATTCAGTCAAAATATCGTCGTTTAAATTTTTGTGTCACGCAGATCGGATTAAGCTAATTAATTTGCCACATGTTACCGTTAATGGGTTAAAAAAGAGATCATTAAACGTTATACCGTCAATTAAGAGTGACAAACATAGAGAAGTTTATGTAAGTTATTTAAATTTTTAATCATAAAATCTAGAAAACGACCAACCCCATAAGTTTAGGTAGGAAATAACTCCTAAGAAAATGTTCACTTTGAAAATTATCGTTTTCCCAAAATTGGAGAGGGAAATATTGTTCATTTACGAATTTAAGTACTCATATATTATTTATAATCGGTCTAATTTAACCCCAAAACTTTCATATAACTATGAATGTACTTATACTTTGAGACTCTTTTTAATTGCACACAAAACTAAAATTAAAACTCTAATTCTACCAGAACTATCGCATATAGTATCAGAAACACCCAAAGTTTGTCCCTCTTCTTAATTGCACATAAAATTAATATTAAAAATCTAATTTCACCTGAACTAACATACATAGATTTGAAAACACCGAAAGGATCAAGATAGTTTTTCGTCAATAAAGCCATTTTTGGGACGAGTTTTTTTTGGATTTCAGTTCCATTGATTTAAGACCCATTCGAATATTCTTAATTTTTTGATCGGGTTCATTTCGGTTATAGATCGGATTTGAATTCAGTATTTCTATTTGTTTTCATAAAAATTCAAAATTTAAAATCGGATAGAATTAGTCTTTTAACTTTAATTTTGTGTGCAATTAAGAAGAGAGATAAACTTTGGATGTTTCTGATACTATTTGTGATTGTTCGGGTGGAATTAGAATTTTAATTTGAATTTTGTGTGCAATTAACATGTTCTTCAATATTTAGGTATATTCATAGTTATATGAAAGTTTTCGGGTGGAATTAGACCGATCACTCTATTATTTAAGACTATACATCATGCTTTCTCATAGTAAAATTAATTAGATTGCTACTAATATTTTCTTTAAAATTCTTTAGAATTCAAAATCTATGCAAAACTCAAAAAACGAAACTACCTACATTAAAAATTAACAAATCCATAACTTTTACATAGACAAAACTAAAACTAAAAGTTACAAAATAAAAAAAAATATTCTGAATCACAAGATGTATGTGTTACAAATAGTTTCTAGCAGAAAAAAGAAGAAAACAAGTATGACAATGAATAGATATGACATCACTTCTCTTTGAGAGATAGGGGAATAAATGTCATAAAGATCAACATAGTAATAAACAAGAATTGAAATAAAATATGGTTAAAATATCTACAAATTCCTCTCTCTGGGTAGAGAGATGAGAGTTCCTTTCCGGGTTTTCTATTGACGCCGGATAATCTTTCTTGTTTCTTTTGGGTCTCTTGTTGATGTCGAAGACTACTCAACCTTTCTCTTGGGTCTTTTGTTGACGTCGATCACTTCATGACTATCAATTTATCTCTATTATTCCAATAAACAATTATCTTTCCAATTTCTCTCTTCTCACCATCAAATTTTTCAGTGAGAAATTTGAAAGATCTTTCTTATGATTTTGATCCAGTTTAGTTTTAAATATATCTATCTCTTCATATCTTCAGGTTTTGTGTTTTTATTATATTTTATTTACTATGTATTTTTCATTTGATTGTAAGCCTAGTTTTGATTCCGATCTTAGCATCGGATTTGGCGTTATCTCTAGTTTATCTTCATTGGAGGTTGTGATACCTTTTCTTCCTGTGAATTTTCTCAAAGCTTTAAGGAGTAAATCTTTGAATTTGCGTCGGAGTTCCCTTAAATTGAAGTTTGCATATGTGCTTAAATTCTGGTTTGAGTCAAAATTCAACTATCTGATGGATTTCGTGAAAAAGAATCTAGAATTAAGACAAGGAACAATACTGAATTTTCAGAATACTTCCTCCGGCGTGCATGGCAGAGAGAGTGATAAGTCAACACGTGACTTTGTTGAACAAAAACGTGGCTTTCATGCCAGTCTCCTCTTTGATTTTAACTTGGGTCTTTGTTGTTTTCAGCTACTATTTACCTTTTATGATGACTTATAATGAATGTATAATGCCTTTAAACCATTTATAAATAAAAATTGACTTGTGTTTTCGGAAAAAAAGAAAAAGAATGTAAAATATCTAAATGAATATCTTAAATCTTTGAAACAATTTAACGCTACAGATTCAATGAAATCTACGACAAAGTAAATAGACTTTCATGACGAACAAAGAAGCCAATAGTGAGCAGAAAACCCATTGAATCTTTAGCAACAAAAAATGTCATTGTTTTTAGTTAATAACGTGATTATTACCCTGTAAAACTGGAATCTACCGGAGATAAAAACCGTAATTCTAAATGGTGTGCATTTGCAAGTGACCTTTAATGTAATTGTTGGTGGTAAGTTCATTATAGGCAGACGCACATGCACCATCAAAGATCGATCGAATCCTAATATCTACGAAATTTATGTAGAAATTTAGCTAACCATCAAAGATCGATCGAGTCCCAATATCTACGAAATTTATGTAGAAATTTAGCTAACGGACGAGCCATTGTGATCCACTATAATATTGCCGTTTGACAAAAAAAATGATGTGCATTTGGTTTATAAAGTGATCTTCAGATTGGTCTTCCGGTTAAGGAAACGGAGAAGAAGCAATAGAGACGAATGTTAACATGTTCTCTTCTAGAGAAGCCTACCCCTAAACCCATAAGGAAGGGTCCTTGTGACATATGAATCCGATCTAAATAAGTAATTTAGCTGGTTATAAGGAAACGAAATTTTAAAGCTTAGATATTAAAATCAAACATTTATAGCTGACTCTTTACTCAGCTACTCATTTAGATCCTTAGATTAGAAGCGTTTGCTAGAAATTTTCAGCCTCCGGCTCCCAGTTCCCTGATGAGTAGTTATATGGTCTAATTTTGACTTGATTGCTAAAACAATCTTTGGCCACATTGTTTACAATGACCCAAGCAAACGAACAAATTAGCTAGATACGTTTCTTACCTCATAACTCTCGGAGTATCATATCAAAGCGACTGAAAAAATATGATCCAGACACAAACTGAGAAAATATCATAATATTTCAATTTTCCATATCCAATTATTTTTTTATCATCATGAATTCAACATTAGGAGGAAAATATAGAGAGAGATAAGATCTTTGTTGAATCTTATATATTCAGATCAGAGAATACCACCACCCCTAAGAGCAAGAACCAAATGAAGAACAGACCCACCCTCTATATTGTAATCTTTGGCCGTTTTGTCATCAGCTAGCTGTTTTCCGGCATAGATCAACCTGAAAATCAACAAATTGAAATCAAATCCAACTATGTATACACGAGGACCAGAGGTATATCATGACAAAGATGGTGGCATTTGCAATATATATAGATATATGTATATACTACAAACAATGTTATCTAGAGCCAAACTAGAAGTCTATAACCATGCTAGTCTCTTCAATACAAGGGTTGTGGTGAGAACAATGAGTCGGGGGAAGAGTTATGTTGCTCAATTCACATGATGCAGAAGACAAAAGGATACAACACAAACTCTTGAAATCATTAGATAGAAAGTGAATTTTTTGGGGTACCTTTGTTGAACAGGAGGGATGCCTTCTTTCTCTTCAACCCGTTCCTTGATCCGATCAATAGTGTCGGTTGGTTCGATATCGATCTCGATTTCCTTTCCTGTGAGTGTCTTGACCTTGATCATGGTTCCACCTCTGAGCCTCAAGACTAGATGAAGAGTAGACTCTTTCTGGATGTTGTAATCCGCTAAGGTTCGGCCATCTTCCAGTTGCTTACCGGCAAATATAAGCCTTTGTTGATCAGGTGGTATTCCCTCTTTGTCCTATAATATACCAATCAAAAGATTTACCAATATGTAAGACATAAGTGGAATCAATCAAAAGTAATCATCAATAAACTCTTTGAACCAACCAGCCTTTATCTAGATAAAGATAGTTAACAACTATTCATCCTCACAAATAATTCTTAATCTGTTCTCAAGCAATTCAAATCGAAGTCCTTACAGATTACAACAGATTTTTTACTCAGAGCAATTCTTAATTTCAGGATATTAAGCGTTTCAGTTCGATTAGCATCTCAGATCGCTACAAAGACAAACAATTCCGTACTTGCAAGACACATAATTTAAGTAAGAGCAAGTAGAAATACAGAGGAAGTAAGGAATCAACAAAGATGAAAAGAAACCCTAATAAGAAAACCTGAATTTTGGCTTTGACATTGTCGATGGTGTCGCTACTCTCGACCTCAAGGGTTATAGTTTTTCCGGTGAGGGTTTTGACGAAGATCTGCATCCTTTTCGCGATTATTTAGAAACTTCTTCTTCTCCTTCTCCTTTGGCTCTCTCGGAATCTTAAAGAGATGTGTATGTATATGTCTATATATATATATATATATCTCGTCTGATAAGAGGATCTATGGGTCAGCGTTTACACTACGCCAACAATTTTAAAATCATTCATTATTTTGACTTTCTAAAGTTCAATTATTTTAAGCTGAATGTCATGTTGGTACGACAAATGTATTAAACCAGATTTCGGTTTGATCTTTAGATTCTCAAAAGATATGCTACACTAGAATCAAATCTTATCTAAACAATGAAGTGACTACAAAAGACAAATCGTATCAACACAACACAGTCGATAAACAACAGTTTCGTTATTAATTGGAAAGGTGTTATAGGGGTGGTTGTAAAAAGACCAAAACAAATCACTCCGAATGAAAATAAACTCTGATACAAAGAATAATATTCCGTCTCTCAACTTAGAAATTGTAGCAAGCGCACACGAATCATTATCACCCACCACTATACACACTAACTCCATGGATATTAAGCCGCAATATCATCTTCGCCATAAATATTTCTTCTCTTATATATATGTGTATATAAAAAATAAAGTACTTTACTATTACAGCTACTTTAATAGGAGAGAAGTAACAAAAATGGCGGATTTGCTTTGTAACTTTAGACTCCAAAGCTTGGGGTCACTTTTACATATGTTCGAGTGATCCACCTTTGAGTCTCTCCATTCGAGCCTGAAGACCGGACAGTGCTTTCTCATCCATTGGGAGAACCACGGGCTGTGGATGGGGATTTTCTGGTACCGTTTGGCTCGGGGGAACAGCCTGTTGGTTCATTGATATGTTCTCATTTGTTGGCATCATCGGTTTGCTTACTGGCTCGAGAATTCCTGATGAGGCCAGTTGCATGGATCTCATCCTTTCTCTGATTGCATCTAGCGTCCCAGTCATCACTGTCAAAGATGTTTTTCTGACATACATGAATATACACCCTAAAGGAAGAAAGAAGGACCAGGGTCTTGGAAAATACCTCCAGGATTCATGTTACTAGCTCGGATGTCATCGGTGTATGAATCAGATCTAGTGTTCATCAGAGGCTTCACATCTAAAGATGATAAGGAAGGAATATCAGGAGATGGAAGAGCTAAGGAAGAAGGGGGAGGAGTGGACAATGGTAGGCTTGAAGGCGTTCTTCCGGCAGCTGCATTCTTCTCCACCTAAAAAAGAAATTGCAAATCTTCTAAGACACGGAACACTCGGACTTTTACTAGGAGTTGATAGTGAAGCTAGGAGATTCGTGACAAACCTGGGCCAAACCGTCTCTGATGTAAGTACGAAAAGCTTCGCTCGCATTTTGAAGTTGGGAAAAGATATCAACCTACAAGCATTGAAATGAAATTTCAGTTACATATAATCAGGCTCGAATGGCTGTGTCTAGATGAATGAAAGGTGAAACAAAGACTTGGAATCCAAAGCCCCATGTCCCTTACCTTTGGATATGACTTGGTGATGTGGTAGAGGTCGTAAAGACCAATTGTGGAAGTTTGTTTGTCACCAATTTTCTTAAAAATCGCCCCAAGCTCTTGCTTCAACTGAACATCAGCAGAATTTGCAGGAGGTGAGGGATTGTTTGCTGCTGAATCTGTCCAATGGGTCTGGCCCACAGGACCTGTTGCAGTTAACATTCTTGCTGCAGCTAAAGTCTGAAAGTTAATAAATAGTTAGTTCAATGACTTCTGAATATCTGAAAACTCAGTAAAATTCTCAAGCACTACGGAAGCCTTGTTTGGATGTGCTATTCGATTAAGCAGTTTAGTACAGATGTTCTTTCAAGTTCACTATCTTGAGGTGTACCACAAATATTTTATCAGATTTCTGGACGGGAAGTTAGAAGATTAAGATCTCACCTCAAGGTTCAGATCGATGTAAGCAAGAATGATAGGTTGCGGCCTCATGTCAATAGGGACAAGAGACAAGTGGCCCTTTATTGCAGCTCCCCGGAGCTTAACAAGTTCGTGTAGAACGGTTTTCACCATCCTAAGAGGTTTATCATCTGCCCCAGCTCTTTTCATTGGAAAAAATACCAACCAAGAACCAAAAAAAATGCATTTTCAAACTACAGTACGAATATCTCAACATAATAAAGACGAGTGCATTTACAGAGATGTACCTCCTACGTATCTCTTCCATTCCCAGCTCTTGCAGGTATACATGGATGCTCTGAAGAAGTCGATCAAGATCAACTTCATATATGGTACTTTGCAGGAGCTGGATACGTATAAGCAATAATCAGATATACAGTACCAACTATATGATATAGTGACATAGCAAGTAGGAAAGGCATGTGTTACAGAATAGAAAGCAGAGCTGAACAGACGGCCACGTATCTTATGCTAATAAAAAATTGTTATAAATACTTTTACAGAAATTATACCTTTGTTAGTTTAATCAGGCATTTAACTACCAAATCAGAGAATTTCTGATTACGAACAGCATAAACTTCAGCAGTAGCAGGTGAAGGCCATCTAGATGGATCTAGAGGACGTAGCAAGCTAATAAGGACCACAAAAGATGACGTCCGATCTGCATTATCCTGAATTTAATATCAAAAGGTGAGGACGTCAGAGAACCTTAAAATCAGATGTAAAGAAAACCTTAAGCATGGGAAGAATAACTAACCAGGATCTTAAGCATCAAAACATTCAAAGCTTTCAGAAGTTGGCTGCCATCTTCCATGCGTGGAACTCTTTCATCCAGAAGCCAAAGCAAGAGCTCTGTTATCAGGCTTTCAAGAGTCCCTTCTTTGACTGCATGGGCTAGCTTTTTATTTTGGAATGTCTGCAACATTAGATACTTGTGAGAATAGCGCTCACCAAACAAACCTAAATGGACTAAAAGTAAATGAAGAAGAGCAGCATCACTAAGAAAAATTAATATACACGTAGCTACCTGCATAAGTGTGTTTAAAACATATTTACACGATCTTGATGAAGCTCCCATTAAGCTGACATCAAATGTTTTGGCAACCTACCAGAAAAGAAAAATAATATGACTAGTGGTCAATAAAACTATTACCTATTATTACAATCTGCATGAAAAAAGGAAATGCAAATACCTTATTTGCTAAGCATGAAACAAGCCCATCTGCATCCTTCACAAGTTCATCAATTGCACTTTCTTCCGGATCATTAGAAGCCTGTGCCAACTCATGACATACCACTTTCATCCCTTCAACCGACTGCAACAAATAGAAACAAAAAATGAATAATTTAGAACAACACTTAAGGATCTTCGAAGATGCCTCACTTAAGTTTCCAAATGTAAAAAAAAATTATGTGACAAGTATAGGTCAATAACTTTAGCTAATTTCATAAAACTGAAAAAGCCATTCCCTAACAAAACAAACAAATAAGCCAGACAAGCCAGCAACCTGCTCTGGAGAACCAAACATAATGATGTCCAAAGCCTCATTCCAGTCTGTAGGTCCATTAACTCCAGCAATTGTCCGAGGTACAGGGTTCCTCTCAAGGATTTGTTCGGGAAGACCATAGCTTTGCCTGGGCGAGCACAAAGATTAAGTTGTGTATATAAGCTGCATGAATACCAGAAACTTATATATGTTAAAAGAACTTTCAGTTACTGATTGGAAATTTACCTTGAAAATAAAGGACCAGGAACTGTTTGAGATAGGTCACCACTTTGTTCTGCCACTTCAGGTCTGGAAACAAACAGAAATTCACATAAATAGAGACATTAAACACATCTTCAAATCTTTAATGTTCCTGATTGCTAAGAAACCAACATGAAATAATTTTTGAATCAATAACGCATTATTAGGCCTTTGATCTATGTGATTAACTTTATGGATTCACTTTCAGCTTATCGCTAATGATGAAAAAAGATAAGTTGCTACTAAAATGCTTTAACGCTGAATTCACGCACCCGTTTTCTCTAACAGAACGCCTTAATGCTGCTCGTGCGTCCCCAGGTCTCCCTTCTCTTCTTTTCTCCATTTCCCTTATCTGATGCAAGCAAAATGATGAGGAAAATAACACCACAAATATAAGACTGAAACAGAAATATCGTCCCTATTTTGAGCTTACTTTCCACTTAAATCTATCATCAAGCATACTCTTTTGAGCATCTGTAAGCTTCCCAACATATCTCCAGATATCATCACCTGCAATAACATGCCAAACAATAAAAAAAGAGTACAAAAAATCTCTGAAGGGAATAAAAAACCAAGAGCAAAATTCGTTTCAGAATGATGATTGTTTCCAGAGTTTATGAAACAAAGACAAGCCAACATTGTGCATTAATCGCTTTGGAAAAGTTCAAGAATTTCATGTCCTACCAAGAATCTTATAACCCGTAGCCATGGTGTTCAAAGCAGCTTTTCTAAGTTCACCATCTCTTTCTGCCGTCAAGCTTGCAACCATATACAAGTACTTCAATAGTCCACTTATCTGCTTACGAAGACACATTAGAATTCAAACTGAAAAAATGTCAAATAGTGTGTCAAGTCTTGCAACTACCTCAGTTCCACAAGTCTCAAGTAGATATCCTATGAGATCAGTACACTCTATCCTCGTGCGGTTGTTTTTAGATCGTAAACCTTCTAAAATATAAGGGTATGTCTTTGCTACAGAATATGAGTGAATAATCTGCTTCATCAGCTCACGCATCTTTTCTCTCACTTTTTCAATGTTATGGCCCAACTGCACCAAAGATAGGAAGTTAAATATAAAAACACTGATATTTTTATAAAAGATAAAAATAATAGGGAAGTTATATAAAGAGGCCAACACCAAAGGAAAGTGGATTATAATCAAATGCCTAACCTTCTCTGCCAAACAAGGCAAAAATATCGCAGCTTCTGCTTCGGTCATGCAGTATCCCTCATCCTTCAGTGTGTTGAAAAGTTCTGGAAGAAACTCAAGCACCTATTTTTTACCCAGAGCAAATGAGATTCCATTATTATTGCATAGAAAAAAAAGAGTGTCAAATATGAACTATAATTGTAAGAAAAACATTAAAATCACCTTAAGCAGACAAGTTGTGTTGGATTTACAGAATTGCAACACAAACCACCTGAGAAGTATATCTAATACTTCAATAATTTCCTTCGAAACAGATGGAAGTGCCTGAGATGAGAAGGAAAGAAAATTATTTTAAAGAAAATAAATAAGAAGATCTAGCATGTGAAGAAGATTCCTACACAGTATATCTGCATTCTAACAAAAGATAGCTGCTACCTTCTGTAGGATTTCCAGCCCATCTACTTGTTTTTTAAAGTCGGGACTCAACAATCGTTTTTGTAAGTCTTCCCTAAAAAATTTCACAATATCATTCTGCACCAGGCAACCAACCCACATTAGTCATGACATTGCCATAAGACAGCACTCATTTAAATCCTCTGGAAAACAAACCTCAAGATCCTGAATCTGTTCTGGTCGCAGCTCCTCAAATTTAATTCTACGAACTACCACCCTTTCCCTGTCCTCCTGCAGATTAACAAACAAAAATCAACCTTGTATAACCCTTAATAATACCTGTTGAAATATTTTAAGCCTATGGAATACTCATCCCACCTTATTGGAGTCCTTCGTATTTAGCAAAGCCTGTGACTGGATAGCTATATCATGGACAGACGTAACTTGACTTGAGCTCTTTGTCGGAATGGCTCTCTTCAGAAACACACAAACAATTCAGATATACATATTGGATACAGAAAAAAGTATGTCAAGTGATAGAAAACCTACTGATCTGTTTCCTTGCTTCAAGGTACCATTAGAAGTCGATTTTGAAATCTTTGAAACCCCTTTTGATACTGGCCCCGCCGTAGCTTTTGATGATTCAAATGGTTCTGAAAACAACATCGTTAGCATGAACAACTACAGGAAAAAAGGAGGAGAAAACATGTTAATCAGACAACCAGATCGCGGAGAGGTACCTTGAACAAATCCTGGTCTCGCTTTTTCAAGCACAAGAGCTAATGCTGGGCCTTGGATATCTTTGATATGCTTTTCAATCTGAAAAAGTTCATGCCACTAATAAGATATTGAATTCCAGCTATAAGTAGAACAACCTAACTTCTGAATACTTACCGCTTCTTGTCCACTGACTCTCAAGATCTCAGAAATGCATCCTTCAGCTGCTTTTCGAACATCTGCTGATTTGTCCTGGAGAGTTTCATAGAAGCATAACAAATTGAAATCATTACAAACAGACTTTATGATTGTTTAAAGCTCATGAGGCAATATAACACTTTAAGATGAATCACCATCATTGCAGTGCTAGCAGGTTTCAGTAAGTGTATAGCATCGACAAAGTCACTTAATCCAGCAAGCTGTTTCATCAACCAATCAAAAAGATCTTTACGTCCTTCTGCTCCCATTTTCCCATCGGTAAAGGCTATTATAATGTATGGAATCTGCATTAACAGAATATTGTAAGTTGATGAAATAATATTAACAACAAGAAGACATGCCTAAGTAAGATTTGCCACCAACCATTTTGTCAAGATGCACAGCACCAAGCCACGAATCAAGAGCAGCCAAGGTGCACTCTCTCATATGCTTCTTGTTGTCACCGAGACATTTCAGAACATCAGATAGAATTCCCTGAAGTAGATAAGTCAAGTATTTGGTAAAACTGACAGGGAGTAATTATGACAGTGTAAAGTTTGTTTTTAATGCTTGACAAGTATCACCAACCTTGCTTGCCTTCTCGACAGCTGGTCCCATGGCTGCTGCAACACCCCCAATGGTTGTCAGTGTTTGCATAACAAGATTTTTGTTACTATCCAACAGTCGTCCTCGTAGACCACCAAATAATTCTCCTATTTGTCGTGAAAAAATGGTACGGATAATGATAAGGATTCATGAATAATTTCAGGAACACTAAATCCAAATAACAGATATAATTCTGACTTCATACCAGTTCCCGTTGGTTGGATACGTTTATTAGCCTCTTCCAGAATTTTATTGACAGTTTCAATTGACTCCAAACGCATCTACAAAAGTTTAAAGACTCTGTTTCAATTCTACGGCTTAAAATAAATTTCTGCACAAGAATTGTTGGATTTAGACAACAAGAGAAGATTTCCAAACTGTATAGCACCTTCCAGTCAGGACTCTCAAAGCCCTTAAGGAGATTAGGGGTAATTTTGCTACTAATATCTTCTCTAGGTAAGCTATCCAGCCCTCCAGCAGATGTAGATGTTGAAACTGACGTCTTGACAACTCTCTTTGGAGCTGCAGTCCCCTGATGAACAGAATATAAGTACAGCAAGAAAAACAAGTAATTCAACAATGAAGACAATCCATACACATGTACCTCAAAAGGGTTTTTCTCATATTCAACGTCAAGTGTACTTAGTAATGCAGGTTTGACATCATTAAGAAACCCTTTGATGTCTGCAAACAAAAATACGGTTTAAATCAGTATCAATATATGTTAAGCTATTGTAACAAACACAAGTCAAGACAAAGATGAAGCAGCTTAAAGGATTTTGTAGCCACCTGGACCAACAAACTTATGTAAGGCACCCAAAAGTTTGATTGTTGCATTTCTCGTGGCAGCTGTACTAGACTGGAGCCCAACATCCTTACAAAAATCTATCAAATCCTGTAAACCGGACAGAAGAATCTCTTTTCTCATAATGTACATATTCTAGATACTGCAAATTAATAAACAGGAAAATCAGAAGCTGGAATTTTCAAGTAGAAAATATTCAAAACCTTAAGTTTTAAATGTGAGACACCAAAGTCATCAACTGCCGAAACCATCCATAGCAAGCCTTCACTAAGAACCTTCGGATTCTTGTGCTCTTTCATAATTTTGTATAGCTAAAGATGCAGCGCTGAATCATCAGTCTGATCAAATTAAAATGAAGGTCAAAGCAAAAATTGACCAAACTACCACTTACCCTCTCGAAAACGAATCCAGGTCCAACTGCTTCGCAGAAAGCAGTTAGACACTTCATAGCAAAGGCTCGTGTCTTTATATCTGCAACCCGTTCACTAGTGCCTGCGAATTGATAGAGAAACTCAGGCAAATGAGTTGGGAACTAATACTCTAAGAAAAGAAAAATGCACTGACGTCAGAGTACAGCAGCTTCTTCTTCATATGATACTAACCCGTAATGCAAAGAACAACACATTTCTTAGGAAACTTCGCTGCTGTCGAAGATATGTACGTGATAATTTCAATGACCTGTTGCTGAACCTGCATTTCCAAGTAAGATCCTCATGTGGTTATTAGGATTATTTTGGTGGGAGTGATTCTTAAAAATACATTAGATTGAATAAGAACCATACCTGCACATTTTTCTCATTCCAGCCAGGAACAGCACACAACAACCGGACCAAGATTTCCACTGACTTGTCCAGTTCTTGTAGACCTTCTATCTCTTCCTTCAAAGCCAAAGTTGCTGCACAGCATTATAATAATATAAATCTCCAACTGTAGATACTTTTCCATAGAAAAGAGCTAAAATATGACGTGACATGTGCTAATGCAGCTTAAATATGAAAAAATATCAGGAAACAGGAAACAGAGTTTCAATATCAAACTAAGGAACCTTGCACAACAGATTAATCCTATTAGTGAAAACTGATGAAGAACCACTTTAAAATGTGATTAACCACTCAAGCAGAACATAAAAATAAATAAAGATATAAAGAAGTAAGCGCTAATAATGAGGAGAACAGAAGTTGTAAATAATTATTAACAAACCTTCAAGCCTTTCTTTCCACACAGAGCTCTTTAACTGAGATATAGTTTCTGGTTTTACAAGAGAACCTAATCTGTTTTCAATCTCTTCAAGACCCATCTCAGCAGGCTAAAAATGAAAAAAAGATAAGATATTAACACCATAGATGTTTAACAGAAGGACAAAGCCACTCACATAACCATTTTACAAGTATTGGATGTACCTCGACATCTTCAGGTGGTTCAACAGATTTTGAACTTTCACTCCGTACAGCACCATCTTTTTTGCTTACACCCGCCGTTTTGCCAGTCCCAACCTTCTTGCTCGCAGGCTATAAAATGTCAGCATTTAATGAGACCACAATGTAATTTGACAGCAAAACTAGCACTCGTCACATCCTTTTATTGTGTTGTAGACCAGGGGTTCAGGTTGGAGTCATAGTGGAATTGAGAAAAAAAGAAAAGGCCTGCAAGTTGCAACAGTCACAGATGATAATGGTAAGAAAAAACTCACAGCAGAAGAAGCAGGTCTTTTCCCGCTCAACAAACTAGCTGCCGATTTCCTTACAAAGGTAGCTTCTGAGTTCTGCATAAAATTAGAAGTGGTATAAGTATTGTGTGGACAGTCAATATAATTAATTTCGGAAAAAAATTACTACTATGTGAACAGATACAAGCCATAAAACCTATTCAACCTCTTAGACAACAAGATGGGAAAAGAGAAGGCATTTTTTTTTTGGGCTACGAGAAGGCATCTAATAGCAAGTATGTCCGACATCCCGTCTCCACATCCAAAATGCTCTACCCTTCTCCCATCAAAAGGAAAAAGAATACAGAACTGAATGTTATTTGACACTAAATATCAGAATAGGAGCATACCCCTGTGGCCGTGCTTCCAACTGAAGACTGAACTGTCACTTTTATATGAAAAGAGTATCCAATTAGAAAGGGAAAAAACCCGCAAACAAAGCTTGATATTCAGCACAACGGCTGTGAAAAAAGAATACAATTCCACAAACCTGAGCTTGTGCCAGCTGAGTCACCACCACCAGAGGCTGCAATCATTTCTGTAAGTTTCTTTCTTCTAACTTCATCAAGTTTTTCCAACGACCTTTCCAAAGGTCTCATACCTACGGACTGGCATAAACCAAAAGAAAATAAACTTCTGAGAAACAGGAAAACATGGAATTACAGAGTCATTTATCAACGTATTTTGACATAGGTACAGCATTACGGTACCACAGATGACAACGCAAACAAGTTGCTGTCAGCCTGTCACAAAGCACAAAAGAAAAGTAATACCGTTGCTATTGCAGCCAAAGCCGAAAATGCTGCATCCCTCACATCAGGAGTTCCATCATTGAGACACTACATCATTACAAATTATTATAAGTTCAAGTAATTAATCTATTCAAACATGGAAGTGGTACAATGTGATCAAAATTCAGCTCCATAACTATCACTACACCAACCAAAATAAGAACTTAAACCTTACATCCGATATTATTTTTTGACAACAACAGAGTTGTATATTGAGCAACTATTGGCCACGGTCTAACAGTGCCATGTTTTCCTGTTAAATCTACGTATACTAAGGATCCATTGCGCACTACTAACCTCCATACATAAAGGTACATATTCTTTGTGTGCCTTCAAAATAAGAGCCTTGTTACTTGTTTCAAGGCAGAATGTCAACCAGCTCAAAGTTAAGGAACGGACAAGTGGAACTTTGTTTTTCACTGCCGTCTTAACATCTGAAAAAGAGAGCAAAGCATTTAGTAAACAAATATTGGTTGCTATACATCTAGACATGATAATCATAAGTAAATCAGTTGAGCTTCATAAACAATTCCAAGATAAGCTGACGCTTGCCTTCTATAATATCAACAAGATTCAAACACCCAGCTTTGTACATTGCTTGTAGCGTTTGTGTAAGAGGTTCTGCAACTGTTGGCTTTTTCTCTTTCAATTTTTCCTGTTTAAGGAACAAAAAGCAACCAAATTTTGTATCAATTGCTAGACTAAAACCCAGTCAGGTACCTAATTCCATTATTATCTGAAAAAAGAACACAAATACTTAAAAGACTGAATGCATCCCCCAGTAATAATAACTTTGCATCAACAATGCTACATGACTCACAAGTAAAACAGGCAGCATAAACCGTGAACTAGCGGAGAAATGTGCTCTTAAACCACGTGCAAGATTTCCAACAGCTTGAATAGCTTCAACTGCAACGGCTAAGTTCACATCCGTGATAAGCTGCATTTGGATGATTTACAAATAATATCAAATCGTAGTTAGAAGTAATTACGCAGTACTAAATCATGAGCAACAGTAGCATCGACATGCTACAATTGCAACCAAAAAGCATTTAGCCAATTTGAAGGTTGAAATAAAACACATGAACTTCAAACTATTTAAAGCACAGATGTTTGCAGGCTGCATTAACACCAATTATAGTATTGCACTAACGGAATTAAAACAAACAAAGGAATGAAACATATAAACAGTGCTACCTTAAACTATTTAGCATAGAAAAATAACTACCTTCTTCAAGATGCGACAAATTTCTGAAAAATCACCAGGAGCTATCTTTTTAGTTGAAGCAAGTTTTGTCAGCTCTGCAACAGCCTCCTTACGTTCTGACCACTTTGTAGCTTTCTAAAGGTAGACATAGTTAAGTGTCATGGGACACGTGCAATCAAGATGAGAAGTAAGTGATATACTTTATAAAGTTCTTTCAGTAAAGGACAACTGCATGACTAAAACCTAAATTTTGACTTTAAGCATCCACAACTCACCACTCCGTCCCAGAACCCAGACTTTTCCAAAGGAGTCAAAATGTCCACAGGATCCATCAGATCATACTCATCTATTTCCTGAGGCGCTGATAGTAGCGAGAAGATGAAGAAGAGCAAAGTAAGCAGCTTTCTTGAGATTACTTGATGGAGAAACAGTTCATTGACATAAGAGCTACTTACCATCAGCAACAGGTTCTTCACTGGTCCCAGCACCCACAACATCAGAACTAGCTTCTGCCTCTGGCTCCTTGTCTTGCTCAGACCTTGAAAGCAAAAATAAAAGTAATGTCATTGCCCCTTTTCAAAATCATGCTAGTACATGTTCAACAGGCAAACCAAAATAAAAAATTGAAACCAAAACGAAGTTCTCATGCATAATAATTTAATCATCCAGAAATTTGATAAAAACTATTAAATATTTACAAATGATACGCTATGAAACTAGTTCTACTTTTACAAAATCAATAAAATGTCAAAAGTGCCAATAAATAAATAAAGATGCAAGATAGGCAAAAGTGTAAGGGAAGAAAAAAAAAACCAATTGTTATAGTATGTGACAGTTACCTAATCTTTCGAGTAGGCTTACCACTCCCTGACACATTGGCAAGCTCAGCCTCCAGCTCTTTTTTCTTACATAGGAACAATCAACTAAAATATTAGCGTTTGCAAAAGATCGCAAGAAAATAATATAGGAATTAAAGTAAAACAGAACTTGTTTCACTTTTTGATAGAACTTTAAGAAAGAAAATTTCAAGTAAGCTTTCACATCATGGGTGTGGTTTTTATTTGATCTGGGATCTATCATCTATTTGTTATGACTAGATACCCATATTCAGTTTTCCAATCCAAGAACTAGCAAGAGGATTGAAATTCAGTTCATATCATCTTGGCAGCATGGCTCAGTTGCAAATGTAAAAATCAACATCATTCTTACCATTGTATCCCTCATTTTCTCAAACAAAATAGACTTTACAGGGTCTTTTCCAATCCAACGGCATAGCTCAAGAGTAACTCCTTTGGCAGATGCACGGACATTCTGATCTTGATGGTCGAAAAGTTCAGGAAGCATTTTTAAAATCCTTTTGGGTGGAATAACCTTTGATCCAAATTCACTAAAATAGAACACAAACTAGTGTGGTTACTTAATATAATAAAAAAAAGCAAGAACCAATGGAGAAAACTAACGAGGACATGAAAACAGACCATAGAGCTTGAAACACAACATCTACTGCAGGTACCACGGCCTTTGCAACTTTATTCTTTATAGCTTTCTCCATTGTATCCTACAATCATGCCAAATCTGTTATAGCTTGTATGACATAATGTCCTTCCAGAAATTACACAACTCTCAAGTAGTATCTTCTTGACAGCTAAAAATTCAATGAGGTTAAAATTTCTGATGGAAATGTTGTTTAGAACAAACACTCTAGTAAACATATTGAAAACTATAACAGAAAAGTATCCAAAATTCTTTTTCCATCAGAAAAAGAGCATAATACGTGGTAAAATCCAAAAAGATTGAGACAAGGTAACAACTTTAAACTGCAAAGGTTGATAACTGGAACGGACCACAGAATATTCCAATCTTTGCCCTTAATCACCGAATGGGACATGTCAGTAGTAGTTATGAACTACTCTTTTGTCAGACTACACTTAGCGTAACACAGTACTGGCCAAAGAGCCAGAAGCTGTATTCTATGCCACTCCTTCTAAGATCAGTAGTTATGAACTACTCTTTTGTCAGACTACACTTAGGTTGCATTCTGTGAAATGAAGCACTTTCATTTCTATGTCAGCTCAACTAATTATATTTAAAGACATCAGCGTCACAAATCTAACTAGCAATTCTATGTCAGCTCAAATTTATGACTCTAGCAAGCAATCTTTTGAGCCTTTACACCAGATTGCAAGGGTTAACCGTATGTATCTAGATAACGCTTGCAGAGTTGCAAGAACATAAATAAATGGCATACCAGAAAAACATCGACAGCCTCTAATTCTACCCAAAGCAAGAAAGCAGCCTGCGCCTTGTCCACAGTATTCTTACGACCCGTGAGGCATTTAGCCGCAATAGCATCGCAAACTTCCTTTGCATACCTTCAAGATCAGAAACAAGCTAACAGTTTACATGCAAAGAACCACTCGTTCTGGCCATTTGTAGAGTATTCAAAATATAAACAACACCATACCTTCCAGCGTCTGAGTCAGCTGCTCGCAAAAACGCAATCAATGCATCGAGCGCCTTCTCTTGGACCGGCGCATTGGCATCCGCCACCGTCTTCCTAAACAAGTGACCTGCAAAAAAAAAAGTAAAAAAATTCAACAAAAACTAAACAACATAGAACGCTGAACAGTCACATTCCCACTGCGTAATCCGAATTCAAAGCAGATCGGCACCGAGATAAACCACCCAAATCAGATCTGAAGCTCAAAACAGAAAACCCTAACAAAGAAACAAAAACAAAGGTGGAGAAACTCACCAAAATCGCGAAGACGAGGGTCCTTAGGATCGGTAATAGAATTACAGACGGAAGCAAGGTCGACATTAGCCTCGTTCCTAACCTTCCAATTCTTATGCCCAAGTCGATCCTCCCATGGAAGTTTCTTCGCCTCCTTCAATAACTTCTCTTCCTCCGACATTTTTCACGAAATTATATCTCCGATACTATCGATCTTATCGATCTATACCAGTTTTTCTTCGTACGGTCTCCTTCAGGTTTCTCTCTCTTTTCAAAAAAATTTCTTTGTGTTGTTTTGTTTAGTGCCGGCAAGGAGAGAGAGAGAGAGAGAAGGACAAAAGGAGAGTAGGGTGGAGCGTAATCAGAGAGAGAGAAAGAGAGTGGGGGAATTTTGGTTTCTACGTTTAAATCGGTGGTTTAATTTTCTTCTTTAAACCTTTCACGCGCGCTCTGTTGGAAGTAATATCCACGCGCGGTTATTTCAAAATCTTATGACGAGCGCTTTTCTTTCTCTTTTTCCACGTGGAAAGTTCCGCATTTTCAACTATATTAGAAAGTAAATTAACCATATGTTTGTAATACTCACACTCAGTAAATCCGCAAACACATAAGGTGTGATATGTGAGTGTGGTACGAACGGACGAACCAAATAAGAACATTTGGAATAGTTGAGCTAAGAAAGGGCATTGGAAGCCTAAGGAATGAGAAAGAGCAAGTAAAACCATGGAAAATAGACTAAGGAAAGAATTTAGGACAAGATTTGAGTTTTTGGACCGAACCAGTCAGATCGGACAAGATTGGTCGGATCGGACAGCCTTGTCGGATTTGGACAGCT
>OVBA01002454.1:147-34322 GCA_900406435.1 Lepidium aucheri | reverse complement strand
GAATACGATTACGAATACTCGCGAATAGCAAATATTAATCCCAGCCCTAATTATATTAGATAGAAGGACCAAGTCCAGTACAAAGGCATACCCGAATACACGAAGCAGCTAAAACAACGAAGATTTGGCTATTGACTTCCGTACCAGAAGTCAGGGTAGAACTAGAAAAAGACGGAACAAAACTTTTTGAAAAAAACGTAGACCAATTAAACTAGGGTGATTTACCCAAATGGTTCATAATATATGTGGTTTTACTCAACTAGTATGTAATTATTGATAGTTACTAGAATGTTTCATAATTTACTAAACTAGTGTCATATTTTAATCTAAATATCATTTTACCCTTTTGTTGTTTGAAAAAAAAAATATTTACAAAAATGTCATTAATGAAAACTATCTCATCATCAAATCGCAAATGTTAAATGCTACCAAACTAGGCGAAGTCATGTGTAGTAGACTTTACATGAGAACGTAGACTTTGTGAAATGTAAACTATCCTTTGTAGTAGACATAAATGTCATGATTTTCAGGCGGAAAAAATATGTGTAGTAGACTTTAAATCCTAGTGTAATAGACTATGATGGCCTTTATGGTAGACTTTGTTTTATTTAAAAAATCCTTTGTAGTAGACTTAAAAGTATTTTCAGGCGGAAAACCTACGTGTAGTAGACTTTTTAATTCCTCGTGTAGTAGACTTTGTTTTGTGTTAACAATCCTTTGTGGTAGACTTTAAAGTCTAGATTTTGAGGCAAAAAATCTACGTGTAGTAGACTTTAAATCTTAGTGTAGTAGACTTTGTTTTGTGTTAACAATCCTTTGTAGTAGACTTAAAAGTCTAGATTTTCAGGCCGAAAATTTATGTGTAATAGACTTTAAATCCTAGTGTAGTAGACTTTGTTTTGTGTTAACAATCTTTTGTAGTAGACGTAAAAGTCTTGATTTTCAGGCGGAAAATCTATGTGTAGTAGACTTTAAATCCTAGTGTAGTAGAATTTGTTTTATGTTAACAATCCTTTGTAGAAGACTTAAAAGTGTAGATTTTCAGCCGGAAAATCTACGTGTAGTAGACTTTAAATCCTCGTGTCTTAGAATTTGTTTTGTGTTACCAATCCTTTGTGGTAGACTTTAAAGTCTAGATTTTCAGGCAGAAAATCTACGTGTAGTAGATTTTAAATCCTAGTGTAGTAAACTTTGTTATGTGTTAACAATCCTTTGTAGTAGACTTAAAAGTCNTCTAGATTTTCAGGGGGAAAATCTATGTGTAGTAGACATTAAATCCTAGTGTAGTAGACTTTGTTTTATGTTAACAATCCTTTGTAGTAGACTTAAAAGTTTTGATTTTCAGGCGAAAAATCTACATGTAGTAGATTTTAAATCCTAGTGTAATAGACTTTGTTTTGTGTCAACAATCTTTTGTAGTATATTGTAAGTGCTTCATGGTAGACTTTCATTTGCTGTGCTGTACATCACTGTGGTAAACTTTGAATATTTAACCTAGAACTAAAAAGATGATTTTGCCCACCAATTATTGTACCCACCTGCGCCTACCAACCTCTTTTTTCTAGTAAATGTGGCCGTACAATAGAGGCTCCATTGTTAAAGCTCGAAATCATTCATCACTCCTCTATTGTTGTTGATTTCTTCTTTTCTGGGTATGGATCAAATAATATTAGTTTGTGGAAATTAGATAGAGGAGAAAAACGAGTGGATTTTTAAGGTTGATAATTCTTACAGTTGTAAAATGATTGGAGTGGGTGAAGATGATAGTTTGATGATTTCCTCAAGATTGTGTATGAAGATCTCGGCATAAATCATGAGATTTATGAGGTAAATTTGAGTTACATGCCCAAAGGTCTCATGAGTACCTTGCAAAAGATACTCCTCCTGTCACTGTTAATAACAAGAGGCAATTGGGAGGATTTCTACAGCAACGTCGAAGGGAGGCTACTCGGCTGTGTGTACATGTTGTACGCAGGCCGACTATAGGTGTAGATCAATCCAAAGTTGAAGCTAGATTTGACAGCAAATGTGGTGGTGTGTTTGATGAACTATCCTAGAAATTTGGTGGACTTTCGCAGAATGTTGGTGGACCTTCGAAGAAATCTGGTGGACTTTCATAGAATGTTGGTGGACCTTCGCCTGACTTTGGTGGACTTCCACAGAATGTTGGTGGATCTTCGACAAACTTTAGTGGACATTCACAATACAATATCAAAAAGGAAGTTGACCATGTCAAAGAGGATGATGATGCAGAATTGAGATTCGATTATTGCGAGGATGTGGATGGTGCTAGCTCTGGTGATGAAGATTTCATAAGCATTCACAGAAAGGTTAAGGAAGAAGAAAATTTGAGGTTATCTGATCAAAAGAATTAGTTGGGAATTGATGATTATTTGGGTATCGAAATGAGGTCATTGCAATTAGTTGTTGGACAAGTTTACTCGACTAAGCACGAATTGGAAACAAGGATAAAGATCCTCTCACTTATCAAGAGGTTTGACTTTGATATTGTATCTTCTTCGCTAGTGTTGTTGGTGGTCCGATGTTGGGTTCCAAACTGCAAATGAAGAGTACAAGTTTTGTGTGTTGATGAGAGTCCATGTTTTCACATCAGAAAATATTATCATGTACACACTTGCTCAGTAACCAAGAGATCAGGTCGTGCTCGCCAAGCTACTCCCGATATTTTAGAACGTTTATATTTGAATTTTGTGGGTGGTGTGGAGCATTCTGTTCTTCCATGTCATGTGGCCAAAGCATTGAACAAACGTTTTGGAATAAAGGTACAACACTAACTGTTTGGTAGACACTAAGATTAGTTTGGTAGACATGCCAAGCTACTCCCGATATTTTAGAACGTTTGTATTTGAATTTTGTGGGTGGTGTGGAGCATTCTGTTCTTCTATGTCATGTGGCCGAAGCATTGCACAAACATTTTGGAATCAAGGTACAACACTAACTGTTTGGTAGACACTAAGATTAGTTTGCTATACATTACAATAGACTTCTATATCAGTGTGGTAGACTTTGAGTTCAAATTTTTTTGGTAGTTTGGTAGACATGACAATAGAATCCTATTAAAATGTGGCAGACTTTGAGTTTGCNGCCGAAGCATTGACCAAACGTTTTGGAATAAAGGTACAACACTAACTGTTTGGTAGACACTAAGATTAGTTTGGTAGACATTGAAATAGACTTCTATATAAGTATGGTAGACTTTGAGTTCGAATTATTTTGGTAGTTTGGTAGACATGAAAGTAGACTCCTATTAAAGTGTGGTAGACTTTGAGTTTGGTAGACATTCGAACTGCATGGTAGACTCTGATTAGGTTTTGGTAGATGTAACTTAATGTTTGGTTGACCTTCGTGAATTCTGGTTGCCTATTGATTACTTGTTGTACTTTTCCATACAGATGAAATATTGGGAGGCACATCGTACCTTAAAGCAAGCACGAGCTCTTAGTATAGGGAAATCAGAGAGTAGTTTTGAAGAATTACCTTCGTACTTGTATATGATTAGACGTGCAAATCCAGGAACACTAATCAAGCTTGAAGTAGACCAAGATGATAGGTTCAAGTTCTTATTCATTGCATTTGATGCTAGTATTAGAGGCTTTCCCTACATGAGAAAGGTTGTTGTTGTGGATGGGACGTTCTTACAAGGAAAATATAAAGGCACAATGCTTACGGCTACAATGCAAGATGGAAATCTCAACATATATCCTATGGCTTTCGGTGTGGTTGATATAGAAAATGATGAGTCTTGGGAATGGTTTTTTAGACAACTAAATCGTGTTATCCCTGATGATGAAAAACTTGCCATCATTTTTGATAGACATAAATCAATTGAGAAAGAAATATCAACAGTGTATCCACTTACAGCTTGAGGCATTTGTAACTATCACTTGCGTAAAAATATTCTATCTAAGTTTAGAGGGGGAAAGACCTTTAAGTTATTTAAAAAGGCTGCCATCACTTACAGGGTTGAAGAGTTCGAAGTAATATACGCTCAGATTGAGAGTCTAAATCCTCGTTTTCATGCGTATCTGCAAAGGGCCGATGTTAAGATGTGGAGCCGAGTACATTTTCCAGGTGATAGGTACAACTTCACCACATCAAATATAGCAGAGTCAATCAATCATGCATTATTCGAAGCAAGAACTTTCCCAATAGTGCTGCTTGTAGATGCAATTAGAGTGATGTTAACGAGGTAGTTTGCGAAAAGGAGGGCAAATGCTTGTTCAACAATGACTATTCTCACGCCAGCCGTTGAAAAACTCCTTAAGGTATTTCCTATATTTATGGTAGACTTTGTTTACCTTTGGTGGACTTTGTTTTATAGTTTGGTAGACTTTGTTTACCTTTGGTGGACTTTGTTTTATAGTTTGGTAGACTTTGTTTACCTCTGGTAAACTTTGCTTACCTCTGGTGGACTTTGTTTTATAGATTGGTAGACTTTGTTTACCTCTGGTGGACTTTGTTTATCTTTGGTAAACTTTGTTTTCCTCTGGTGGACCTTGTTTTATCTAAAGTAGACTTTGTTAGATGGACTACGTTTATCTTTTGGTAGACTTTGAGCTTTTTTGATATTTGGTGGACCTTCATTTACGTTTGATAGACTTTAATTTTGCGTATTTTGTTTTTTTATCATTGCTCAGATTAGACTTCTGGAAGCTACAAAGTACAATGTGGAAGACAGTAATGAGCATCAAGCACTTGTTTCAAGCGCAACCTCTTCACATTTGGTTAATTTGACAGCCAGAACATATTCTTACAAGAGGTTTAACAAGGAAAAAAGTTTCCTGCGTGCATGCCTTAGTCGCAGCCCAATCGTCTAATCGTTCCATCATTGACCTTACACATCAGTACTACCACACAAGCTACTTGTGTAATACCTACTCGAAGTCTATTATGCCAAGAGATCAAGCACTTCTTGTACCTGCCGATGCGTCTAGTAAAGTCTGTAACCCACCGTTCATGCGCCAACAACCCAGAACGCCTAAGAACTCTAGGTTAAAAAGCTGGTTTGAGAGGCCAACCGAACCAAAATGACCTAGGAAAGGGATGACATGTTTTGTATGTAAATGCCTCGGTCATAATTCTCAGACATGTCAAGCTGACCTAGCAGAATAAGTATGTTTTATGCAAAAAACCTTTAAACTTTCAATCAAAATGTAGTAGACTTTTAGGGTCCATGACCAGTTTTCCAACAAAAACTGGGAGCCTACTATTAGGGTGCATACCATAGATAGCCACATACAATATCATTAGCTGTCCAACCATCTTTCTCTTCTCTAAACTCCATTCTCTGCAACCTTTCAAAACCCTTTTGAGATCAACAAATGTAGGACCCTCACCATTTACTAACCCATATCTGTCCAAAAATCTCCCCTAACAAGAGTCCTATTGGCTTCATCAGGCAGCCGACAATTAAGCCTCGTAATTTGCTCAAACATTCAAGGAAAACCAAATAGGTCAATTGCCAATTGAGAACCAAATCTCATACTTCCTTAGTGTTTTGAGTTTATTAGCCAACAAATGCTGCAAATGCCTCCCGGTAAACTTGTATTCCGCAGTTGCAAGCTTCAGTAAAACTCCTACACAAGAATTATTCTCTATGGCAGTGAATGCATCTTCACCAATCCCCCTCATCATATGTGCAAGCTTATTAAGACGACTATGATGGTGAATGCTCTTCTTTATCAAACCAACTGTATCGGGTGCATAAAACCTTTTGGGACAATCCTTTCCCGCCGCCATAGCTGAAAAAATAGATAGAAAAATCGAATTAAATCTAAATAACATTCTGAAAAACCTCTGTTAAGTCCACCACAAAGTCTACCCACTGTTGTTATAGTCTACCATAGAGTCTACTACACTACATACAATGTCTACTACATAAATTACAAAGTCTACCACACATTAGACTACAATAAATTCTAAGTCTACCACAAAGTCTACTACACTAAATACTATCTATACCATAAAGGTCTACTAAACTAACCAAAAAGTTTACAAGAAAGTCTACTACACTTAATTCAAAGTCTACCAAACACTACACTCAACTAAATACAAAGTCTATTACACTAAATTCAAAGTCTACCAAATCATATATTGAACTAAATACAAAGTCTACTACAGTTAATCCCAAGTCTAGTAAATCGTGAACTTACTTGAATATAAAGTCTACTAAACTTATACATATTCACTTTAAAGTCTATTACATAGCTTACTACGGTTTGATTAAGGTCTACCATGAATAACAGTAACTCCACAAAGTAAACATCCAAAATTCAAAGATTACAACAAATACTCTGAAATTACTTCAAAAATTCTAGGAAAGCTTCAGAGATTTCACCCCAACCATTCTTAAATCTCAGTTTTTAACCCGAAATCTATATCCTATTTCATAATCTCAACCAATTAATGCCATTTACTTAAATTTTTGGACAAACAACCCAAATGGGTTGAAGATATATGCAAGAGGAAGATGTTTTCTTACCTACTTCACCACTGGCAAAGATATCACACAGCTTCCGGTGTAGAAAACAAGAGAGACAAAAATCAGAGGAATGGAGGAAGAGAAAGACGAAAATAAGAGGAGAGGAGGAAGAGAGTGACAGGTGGAGAGAAGAGGAGGAAGCGCCGGGTGGTGGAGAGGAGAAGAGAGGCGATTTCGTCGATGGTGGAGAGAAGAGGTGGAAGCGGCGACGGGTGGTAGAGGAAAGAGAAAAGATGAAAAGGGTAAGTTTTAGGGTTTTTACGATTTTGATTTTTTTTTTTAAATTTTTTTAGTAGTAGTTTCGTAAAAAACGAAACTGCCAAATCTTTTATGTCTTTCAATTTTTGTTTCAAAAGTGAAACATACAATGTACCATTTATGTGATTAGGCATATATTATGCACCATTTGAGTAATTGTCCCATTAAACTAAGATAGATAATAGAGATTTGGGTCATATGCTTTTAGATTCTTTCTTGGAGGAGGTGTCTTCCTGCTCAGATTCCCTCTTCCTCTTTGGAGCTGCAGCGGATGACTCGGCATTTTGGCACAGTCTGCTAGAAAGAGCAAGATCCAGCTCAAGACAAAGAAAATTCAGGTTTGGCATCAACACATCATTCATATTAGCCAAGATATCTTCATAGTTATTCTGATACTGTAGATGGAGTTATCTTGTTTGTTTTCCACAGCTATGAGAGAGCTTGAAGGTGGCTCTGTTACTAGTGAGGGAGCTGTGTGAGAATGTTCCTCCATGGACTCTTGAGATTCCGAAGCTTTGTTTTCTCCTGGATCTTGCACGACAAGATTGAGGTAGTATTCTGTTGGCATTGGAACATATGGACGGAAGTGTTGTGTGTTAGACGTTGGCATTTGAAATAGAGCTTCAAAACCCATTCATAGTAAAATTGAATTTGGAATTTGTCTCTGTTTTAGTAGTGGACGATCTTGTAGTATCTTAGCCTATCCTCTGTGTTTACTTTGACTTTGGCTCTGACTAGGAAGGCCTTGTGACAGAAGCTTCGTGTAGGTCCATTTCCCTCACCGAGAGAGCTTGCAATCATCCTCAATGTTGCTCTAGAGGCATATTGTAGTGGAAGGTTACGAATTTGGATCCATAGTTGGATTGTAGTTAGAAAGCTTGGTGGTGGATAGTCCACCCATTTCTTCACAACGACGAGCCAGCCATTGTACAAAAGCGGTTGCATCCAGAATATAGCTTCATGGTCTTCTTGTGATGAGAAGAAGAATTGTGCAAACTCCTTCTCCTTTAATCTTTGAGCAGGTTGTCAATCATCTCTTGAATGTTATGTTCGAGTGGATGAAGTGATCGGATCACTGTACTTTTCCAGTTCTTCTCAATCGACTCTTCATAAGCTTGGCTTGGTATGAATATCTCAGGATCATTTCTTTCCAGATGGAATTGATTCAGCGCTTGCCAAAGATTATTATCCATTGTTTCTTGTTCATGAGTGAGTTGGGAACTCGTTACCACTTCTCCTTATATATAGACCATTCCAGCTTCTGGTGAATCATCGCAGAACTTTGCTTGCCTCTTCTCTCATTGGTTACTTGTTCTCGGGAGCCATTAACCATCATGTAATCTTATGTGGTTGCGTCTTCACAGTCATAAAATCACGCTTCCAGATTTTGCGAATATCCAAACTTAACAAGCTTTGTTGTTGATTGGTTCATCTTATTTAACGTGATACTTGGCTAAAACTTGAGATCAAGAGCTGGTTAACCAATAATTAAAGGCTTAATATTTGAGTAAAGGGTTTAAAAGGAAGCTAATAGATAATGATTAAGGAAAGTAGCTTATAAAGGTAATGATTCTGGAAGGTTAAGAAGAAAAGGACAAGGAAGGATATGGGACTGCAGTTAAATAATGGTTGTTTAGATAATGAGCTTAGTATCTAATTAAAACTGCTTAGGTGGGCTTGATACAAAACTAAATTGGTTTTAAGGGACTGGGGAAAGGTTCATGGGTTTGAGAAAAGGTTAGTATGAATTGGCTAAGAATATTTTATTATAGAAAGATATGAATTACCGAGAAATTTGAAAAGCTCAGGGCAAAACTACTTTTACTCGGCGTGAGTAAAGAAAGAGAGATTATTAGTTTTTGGGTTGGACATCTAGCTGCTATTGTTGGTGTGAAAGTGTTCTGCAGCCAGCTCGGCTCTCCTCTGGCCATATAGTCAGAGTATCTTTCTTCCTTGATCCCACTATTGGCAATTGCAGAAGCTTTCCTGTTGTTGTTTGGCTCTATGAAGCATAAGTCAATATAACTGAATTCCTTACCAGAGATTATATTCTGAGGACCCATGGTTTGTATCTAGGCCATTGCTCTGGATTAGTGACTGCTCGGTATAGAGATCTATTATCAATCTCAATTTTCACTTTAAGTTAACAAAGCTCTATAAGTGATATTAATACCCAGATGAGGCCAGTAAATTCTAGCGCCATATGTGATGAAGTTTTTTGATGTAAGTGTCTGGCGTGTAAGAAGGTGTCATTGTTTGTTTTCCTTATAATCATGGCGGTTCCATTGAGCTGTTGATTTTTTTTCTATTTCATCTTCCAGTTTATTGTGTAATCTGAGAGCATATCTCCTTGTTCGTCAGTTAAGTAGTTATCTGGGGACACCCATTTCCTCATTTCACTATCATGTTGTGTTTGCTTGTCCCATGTTCTAGCCTCCAACAAAGCTTCGTTTATCTTGTCTTGCAAGTTGACTTCTACATTCAGGATGACTTTGTAGTTTCTGGCTTTCCATATAATCCAGGTGATCCAAGGAAACCATCTTATGTTTTCCCATCTACCTTCATTTTTGTACTATTAGCTACAAGATACGCCATGTTAGTGTGTACTGAGTCGTTGGAGAAACCATTTGGTGGCGTGGGAATGTTAGCAATTTCCACCATCTGTCTTGCTCGTGAACACAAGAAGAGACAATGTTTGATTGTTTCCTTATCAGTTTTGCAAATTGGGCACATGTCCTCTTGTATGATTGCTCTGCTTTTTAGCCTTTTCTTGACCGCCAGAGCTCATGGGACTATTTTCTAGAGGAAGATGTCTATTCTGCATGGGATTTTGAGATTCTAGATATTTTTTTTCAGAACCTTAATATAGTCAATAGTGCTTTGGTTAGAAGGGACCATTTAGCAACCAATATCCACTCTTGACTGTGTATTATCTATATGAGTTATAGCATCAAATCCATGAGTCTTCTTCCGTTGTACAAGGTAAAGTGTCCATAATTATCTTGGCATCAACTTCATGAAATGTTTCCTTGATTTTATCTATGTCTCATGCATCATTTGTGATCAGGTGAGGCAGAAATTAAAGGTAGCATCTCTACTTATGGGAGACCTTGGCTGATGGTGATTGAGAGTGTGTTGCCAATCTGCTTAAGCAGTTTTTGTGAGAGTATATCTCTTCCGTGACATAAGCTCCTCCAAGCATAAGAAGGTTTAGTGCGCTTACCATTGTCTAGAAAGCTGGTTTCCCAGAAGTATTCGGCTTTACATCCTTGCCAATAGAGAGTTAGGATTGCGGAGAATTCTCCATGCATGTTTGGTTAAGAAAGCTTGGTTGAATTTCCCTATATCTTTGAAGCATATTTCACTTTCTTCTTTTGATATGCACATATTAGACCATGCAATCCATGGTATTGCCCTCTTATCCTTTGTTTATCTCCACCAATATTGGGTCATTGCACTTGTCATCTTTTGTCATTTTTTTTGAAAGCTTATAACATAACATAGCATACACATGGAATGCCATCGTTACTACCTCAATCATGATGTCCTTTCTTCTGTGTGATAAGGTTTTTGAGAATCACTTATCTGTTTTAGCCATTAGCTTATCTGTGATGTAAGAAAGCATCTCTTTCTTAGTTCCTTTGAAACATTCCTGCAATCCTAGGTATTTACCAATACCATGGTTGGAGTATATGTTGAAGAGTTTTTTAATCTTGTTTTGTTTCTCCTGCGGTACCTTTGTTCGAAAGGCAATATATGATTTCTCAAAGTTGATGCACTGCCGTGAAGCTTCTTTGTATTGTTTAAGGCTTTTCCTAAGTGCTTCCGCTTTTTGTCTTGTTACTCTACTTATGAAAAAATTGTTATCAATATAGAAAAGGTGTTGGATAGTTGGTCCAAAAGCATGAAATTGGATGCCACTTAATCTATTTTCCTTCATAGCCGTTGTCATGATATGCGTCAAGGGCTCAGTCTCTGTTACAAATAGGAAGGGGGATTGGGGATCTCCTTGTCTAATCTCTCATTGTAGTTGAACAAAGCCATGTGGTGAGCCATTAATGAACGAATATGTAACAATTTTTACACAGAACATTACTATTTAAATCCACCTCTAGTCAAAGCCCAATCTCTTCAAGGTTTTTTCTAGGAAATGCCATTCTAACATGTCGTAGGCTTTGGAATGTCAGTCTTGACTGCCATGAATTGCTTTTGACACTCATTGTGTGTGTTCAAGTGATGTAGAAGCTCATGAGCCATCAAAGTGTTATCAGATTTGAGTCGTCCAGTTGTGAAAGCACCTTGTGTTTCTGTGATGATATCCAATTGTGTTGCTGAAGTCTTTTGGTTATTATTTTAGAAATAATATTGTTGATTACTTTCTCAAAGGCTGCTTTAACTTTTTTTATGACTCTGTCTCCAATGATTCCCTAGTAAGATTGATAAAATACTCCAGTTATTCCATCTGGTCCTGGTGAGCTTTCCCCTTTAATGTTGAAAGCCACTTGTTTGATCTCATAAGGTGTGACATGGGACAACAATCTTTCATTCATTTTGTTGGTATCCCTTAGTGTCATGTCCTATAAAATCTCCAAGGCTCTAGGTATAAATGTAGACTGAAAGAGGTTCCTAAAATAGTCAGTGGCTATAGAGCCTTTAGAAATTTTTCATATTGCAAATTCCCATTCTTATCTTGCAGGCACAATGTTTTGTTCCTTGCTCTTTTATAGTTCACAAAGTTATGGAAGAACTTGATGTTTTGATCTACATCTTTGATCCATCGTTCTTTACTCTTTTGTTTCCAGAACCTTTATTCTTCTTGGTATATTGTAGATTCCAGCTATTGGTCTGATTGGCTTTGGTAATCTCTTATTCTAGCATGGTCTTTTTGCATTCTATCTTTGCCGCAGAGTTGGTTGTTCTTTTTTTATTCTAATTGGAGATTTCTTTCCTACATTCAACAATGCAATCAAATAGAGTACTCATGGGGTCTGCTTCAGTAATGGACCATCACTTTTTGACTAAATCTGGAATCCTTTCCATTAAATCTAGTGGTTAACAAAGCAAAATCTTGTGATATTCTGATCTTTTCGACATTAAGGTAGTGTATAGTGGTCTGTGATCAGGGCCCATGATAAAAAGATAAGCCATGCTGGTTTTTGAAAAAATAAAATATCATTCCGAGTTGCCAAATTGCCAAAACTGTGGTCTACTCTGCTTTGTGTCCAAATGTTTCTTCGCATTCCCATCCAGAAGTAGATGGGTCATGTACTGGGTATTTCTCGTAGATTACAATTTCTGATGAGAGATCTGAAGTCAACAAATGAGTTTTCCAGTTTGAAGCCCCCCCCAAAACTTGTCATCATTACTTTAGATTTCATTGAAATCCCCTATGAGCATCTATGGTTGTTTCCTTAGATTCCCAAGCCTTTTGATTTCTTCCTACACTCTGGACCTGAAATGTTTAACTAGGTGCATATTATTAGGGAATAACATCACACATCGGAAGTTGGAATGAATCCTCTCTAATATATATAAGATATGGACCTCTCCACTCATTGCCAATTGGTTTTGAGTTGGAAACTCATATTCTAATATGGTATCAGAGCCAACGATCCACGTGTCCGACCCAATCTGACCCAATACTAATCTAGTTATCGACAATCCAGGCCCAATATTGGTATCGTCGATCCATCCCCAAACATATAAGATTAATGACCAAAGAGCAATTATCTCGAGTGGGCATATTAGGAAATAACATCCCACACCAAAAGTTGGAATGGATTTGTAGAGTGTGTCTTCTTGGGTTACTCACTGACTCAAAGTGGTTACTTCTGCTTGGACTTGAGAATGACACGAATCTAAACTTCTCGTCATGTCCAGTTCGTTGAATCCATTTTTCCCTTTGCCCAAAAACAAAATCCCAACTGAATTGAACCAGAAATTACACAAACCAAAAATCAACCAACCTTAACCCTCATCCCGACCTCGCCCACTCATACACGACTCGCGGCTTTGCCGGATGGAAACCTGTGTTCAGCTCCTCCGCCAAATTTGTTGACGCCGTTGCAAGCTTTAGATTCAGATTCTTCCCCGATAGCTTAGTCACCATTGTATCAGACTAAGCCAAATTCAAGCCCATCTCGACATGGCCCACAAAGAAAATCACCTGCTATAGATGCACAAACAGGCCATCAGCGTCAAGCCCAACATCAGAGTCCAATCCAGATTTGCA
Source organism: Lepidium aucheri (assembly GCA_900406435.1). Classification (NCBI taxonomy): domain Eukaryota; kingdom Viridiplantae; phylum Streptophyta; class Magnoliopsida; order Brassicales; family Brassicaceae; genus Lepidium; species Lepidium aucheri. Next base: position 21,330 of record OVBA01002454.1, on the reverse strand, counting down.
AACAACAAATATTGGCCCACCAGATGTTATTCTCAACGACACCATTGCGCACGAAGAATCAGAGTTGGTCTATGGTCTCCTTCTAGATTCCGCTAGTACACAACCTGTGAATTCAACGATTCTGACAAACACTCACCCCATGCGCACTCGTGGAAAGAATAAGATTACAAAACCCAATCACCGATTGAATCTCTCAGCTGTTTTTCATCCAGACATTCCAAGTGAACCACATACCATTGCTCAAGCATTAGCGGACCCAAATTGGAGAGCAGCAACCACCAAAGAGTTCAATGCTATTGTTGCTAATCACACCTTCAATTTAGTTCCTTCGACGCCAGAACAGAATGTTATTTCAACAAAAATGGCTATTCACGTTGAAATTCACTCCCACAGGAAACACTGAACGCCATAAAGCAAGGTTAGTTGCTCGGGGATTCAATCAGGAATATGGAATTGATTATGGTGAAACGTTCATCCCAGTAGTAAAGACAACTACAATTCGGATGGTACTCGATATAGCAGTTTGTCAAAACTGGATAATAAGACAACTTGATGTGAATGATGCGTTCCTGCAGGGAACACTCAACGACGAAGTCTATGTGTCACAGCCACCTGGGTTTGTTGATAGAGATAGACCGCACCATGTTTGCCGCTTACGCAAAGCATTGTATGGGTTGAAATAAGCACCACATGCTTGGTATGAAGAGCTTCGCAGTTTTTTAGTTCAACTTCGATTTACGAACTCAGTTGTAGATACCTTTGTTTTTGTCTACTCCAACAATGGGTATATGGTCTACATTCTAGTCTATGTTGATGATATAATAGTTACAGGAAATCACTCACATGTTGTTGACACTGTCATTGAGGCTTTAGCAAATCGCTTCTCTATTAAAGATATGGGTGAACTGACCTATTTTCTTGATATTGAAGTCACACAGACAGCAGCTGCGATGCATCTAATGCAGCGAAATTACATCATGGACTTATTACACAAGACCAACATGCACGAAACCAAACATGCAACGTCTCCTATGGCTCCTCATCAGTGTCTCACACTATCTTCCGAAACCAGATTACATGATCCGAGAGAGTATCGCCAAGTCATTGGCAGCCTTCAATACTTGGCGTTAACCAGGCCGGATATCAGCTACACTGTGAATAAGCTATCACAGTTTATGCAATCGCCAACAGATCTTCATTGGCAAAACAAGTGTTGCGATATCTAGCGGGAACACCTACAACAGGTCTCTTCATTCGTGCAAACACAAAACTAACTCTCCATGGTTACTCTGATGCAGACTAGGCAGGAGATGTTGAAGACTTTGTCTCCACTAATGCTTATATCATCTTTTTTGGCAGCACTCCCATTTCGTGGTCATCAAAGAAGCAAAATAGTGTTGCTCGATCATCGATAGAGGCAGAATATCGGGCAGTTGCAAACACGGCTGCAAAATTGTGATGGATATGTTCTCTTCTCACAGAATTGAAGATTACACTACCCAACACACCGGTGATTTCTTGTGACAACATTGGAGCCACATATCTTTGTGCAAATCTGGTGTTTCACTCCGGGATGAAGCACATTGCTATTGATTATCATTTTTTCTGTGACAATATTCGCACAGGTGTACTTAAAGTGACTCATGTCTCAACCAAGGATCAACTTACAGACGCTCTAAACAAACCTCTCCCACGGCCTTGGTTTACAGAGTTATTTTCCAAGATTGGAGTTACCTCGGTACCTCCATCTTGAAGGGGCGTATAGATTATATAAGGAAAGGATATGTTTGTAAATACAAATCTCAGTCTAGGTTTACATGTACTCGTGTATATATATTGTAATCATCATTCTAATAAAGTAATTTTAGCCACCACATTCATCTACATAAACAAATGTTATTGCTAGCTGACTGGATCCAATGGTGATCAACGTGTCTATATAGTTACTACATGCTTGTTGGATTATTAGACTTGTGTTCTTTCCGTAGCATGCCAAACCACCACTAAGCCCTCTTGGTTTTCATGTATATAGATGATCGTATCTTGTCAGTTTTTGAATTGATTCAATATATGTTATGTTTTTATTCATTTTCATGAGGAACATGATGTCAAAAATAATGTTCTACATATTTTCTTGAGGCGTCAAACTATCACGGTGCTCCCCAACCCCTAACAATGTTAACTTAGTACGCTCATTAATGATTGGGTGGTTTTAGAAAAGCCACCACACCCATATTTTGCTCTGCAGTTTCTTGTTCCCTTGTAATTTCATTCTCAATAGTCTCTTTCTATTTCTTGTTTGGAGCCAGATGATAAGCTTGAGCTTATCAACGAAGACATTGAGAGGGAGATGGGAAGAGAAGAATAGAGAAGGAGATGAGAAGAGAACAGAGATGAGAGGAGAGATTGTTAATTTCAATTAAACTGATTGATGATTTCATAAGGTTTAGGTTTTGAGGCTTAAATACCCGAAACCCACTTTACATGATGAACCAAAATGAAAAGTAGTGTTAGCAAACATACCACTTGTTATAATTGGTTCTGAGAACCTCCATTCACTGCCAGAGTCTCTCCCCCAATAGTTCAACTACTTCTTCTTGTTTGTAGTTCAACCACTAGCTTCCTTCCTCCAATTCGATCCCTACTTCTTCATGGCTGTCGGGGTGTAAGCCCACCTATCACCAGACTGTTTGAATCTCATTCTTCTTTAACTATTTGGATTAAATCTTTCTTGCAGGTAGTCTGAGCTTTTTGAATCTCCCTACCTTTCTTCCTTTCCAGGTAAGTATGTCTGCTGTTGTGAGATCCTGTGTTCAGATTAGTCTCATTAGTGATCGAACCACACTCATAATTAAATTCTTGGTTCCCTGTCTCGAGAGAAGTGGGGCTGTGAAAGTTCGAAGTTCCAGTCCTCCTAGTTGATTTTAACAACTTTGCTATCACTTGTACTTGATTCTTGATTGTATTCTTCTGGATTCCTTGTCTTAGCTATGATGTCATTTTTCTCGCATATTGATCCTTCCTTTGATGTAATATCCTTGTTTTTATCTTCCCTACCAGTTGAATTGCCAAATGTTTGTCCAGATGATCTAGGATCCTTTCCATCCATGAAATATTTATGTGGAAATTTCTCTTCATTGTGAGTGAGTCTATGACATAAATTACAAAGATTTCTGACTCTTTCAAACTCCACATTGATAGTGATCAGTTCTCCATAAGGGATTCTGAAGGTTTTGTTTTTTTTTCTTATTGGGTTGTTGGTGTTAAAGAGAATTTGACCTCTGACAAAGTTGAAGAACTGGGACTTGGTTGGATTAAAATCCAACTCTATTATCTCACCCATCGAGTTTGCAACAGCCTTGAAGAGGTCCACTGTAAAATGCTCAATTGGCAGGTTTGAGAGTCGAACCCAAATCAGTATAGTGGTTAGTTTTTCTTGGGTGAAACTTTTTTCCAGTTTTGCAATTGTAATTCCTTATTCCTCAAAGTTTGAGTATCAAAATTTCAGTATTTCTTGTAGATCTTCTTCCAATTGGAATATAAATTGAAAAACAACCTTGCTAAGAACTATGCCTTTGATTTGATTTTGTTCTGTAATCTCCAAATTCTTGGCACTCCCATCATCATTTTTGTCATGTTCTGTCTTTATGGGTTGCAGATTTTACCTTTTAGCGTGAGTTGATGATCCTCTCTAGCTATAAAATAGTTTCATGTGCTTGATAAATCGTTAGCAGAATTATCATGGATCGTGTAAAGGAGAAAAACCAAAACGATCCAACAGAATCGAATCCACGAGAAAGGCCTAAGACTGTGAGCCGAGTCCACAATCTTCATACCCTTCGGCCACAAAAAACAAAATACAAAGCTATACAACTGTAGAGAAAAGGGAAAAGGAAAGAGTGAATTGTGAGAAGAGTGCGATGGAATGAATGGATTGTGTCGAATCTGTTTGCCGTTGGTGTTGTGATTTTATTCTTCACACAATCCATTATTTCCATCACACTGTTCTCATAATCCACTCTTTCCTTTTCTCTTTTTCTCTGCAGTTGTATAGCTTTGTATTTTTTGCTTGTGGCCGAAGGATATGAAGATTGTGGACTGGGCTTCATAGTCTTGGGCCTTGTTTCTCGTGGATCCAATTCTCTTGGATCGTTTTGGCTCTTCTCCTTTACAGATCGACCTCAAATTTTCTGTTAGTTGCTTGCTTGTCCATTGGAGTTTTGATGATCTGATCTTCCTGATTCCATGAAAGAAACGCTCACTCGATACAATTTCTGTTCATATACAGTGATCATCTGCATGTTGAGTAAAATAATCTCTTTGGGGTGTAGGAATATGATCAAGTCTTCATCGTGGATCATCAAACAACTTGAGGGTATCGTATAATTATATGTTTTATGTATATTGTATTTGTATAATCAAATAGGTGTTATTAGAAAGGAACATACAATTGGTTACATATGTATGTGTGTGTCTTTACATTTAGGTGTGTTCTAGAGACATGTCCCTTAGTCAAAGTGTGTCATGTAAACTCATATATACTGCTTTGATTATCTAATAAAGTTATGTGGTTTTTGATTACAAAAATCATTTACCAAACAAGAGAGAAATTGTTGATTAGAAAAGAGAAATCGAGAGAGAAATGAAACAGAGTAAAATCTTTTGTTTTCTGATCCTTTAATATTTTGAGAGTTCAAAGTCCTTCACGGTATCAGAGCTATGGAGACAACAACGTAACAAGTCACTCCGATTTTTTGTGGTGAATCATACGGTTTCTGGAAAATCAAATTGATTACCACTCTGAAAACTTGGAAGTTATGGGACATTATCTAAAGAGTAATCACAGCAATTCCATCTTCTGAAAGCATGCCTGCATCAATCAAAGAAAGAGAAGATCAATTGTTGAAGGATATGATGGTGCTTCAAATCATTCAAAGTGCAGTTTTGGAATCTATATTTCCGAGAATTGCTTCTGCATCAACATCATGAGAGGCATGAAATGCTTTAGAGATGGAGTTTCAAGGAAGTGAACAAGTTAAGATGATCAATCTTCAGACCTTGAAAAGAGAATATGAAAATCTGAAGATGGAAGAGGGTGAAACCATAAACAATTTCACAACAATATTGATCAACCTGAGTAATCAACTAAGGGTTTATGGAGAAGAGAAGTCTGATTATCAAGTGGTTCAAAAGTTCCTTATCTCTGTACCAAAAAGGTACGATACTATCGTTGGGGTATTCGAACAAACAAAAGATCTATCAATTCTCTCTGTCACAGAGTTGATAGGAACACTAAAGGGGCATGAAAGGCATTTAAATCTCCGAGAACATCATATCAATGAGGGTGCTTTATATTGAGAAAAGCTTGCTTCAAAAGGAAGAAACAAGCAAAAAACATCATATGAAGACCAACAAGTGGTGTGGCATGTGCAAAAAGAACAATCACAATGAGCTCGATTATTTCAAAAAGAAAAATGAAGTTGTTTCGCAAAAAAGCGCAAACAGTGAGAGAAAATGCTATGTATAAGATAAGCTAGGACACATAGAAAGAGATTATCAACTTAGGAAGAGTGAAAGAGCACATCTAAGTCTTGAAGAATCAAAAGATGAAAGTGAAGATGAGTGTCGTATGCTCTTTAGTGCTGTTGAAGAGAAAGAAAGATATCTCAACAATAAGAGGAATCGTAGTTGGTAAATAGCTGATGTACCAATCACATGTCGTAAGATTCAAGACATTTCAACACTTTGGATCGAAGCAAGAGAATATCTATTTGTATTGGGAATGGTGGCAAAGTCGTATCTGAAGTAAAGGGAGACATACGAGTCTCAACAAACAAAGGAGGAGATCATGTCATCAAAAATGTACTCTATGAACCCGAACTAGCAAGGAACTTGCTGAGCTTTTCTCAAATGATATCCAAGGGATATCGAGTCAATTTTGAGAAAGAAAACTGCATTATCCAAGACTCAAGAGGGAGAAAGATTTTGGATATTAAGATAAAGGACAAAAGCTTTCCAATACAGGGGAATAGATCAAGCGAAGAAACCTATGTGGCATACGAAGAAAAAGAAGAACATACGAATATATGGCACAAGCGATTGGGTCATATAAATTATGACAAGATGGAGAAAATGCAAAAAGATGAAGACAACAGAAGATCTTCCAAAGTTTGCAGTAACAAGAGAGGTGTGTGTGTCTTGTGAAATGAGAAAACAATCAAGGAGGTGTTTTCCAAAGAAATCACCAAGCAATACAAGCAAAGCACTAGAACATGTTCATTCGGATGTGTGTGGTCCAATGCAAAATGAATTGATAAATGCAAGTAAGTATCTTCTCACATTTATTGATGATTATTCAAGGATGACGTGGGTGTATTTTATGAAAAACAGAAGTGAAGTGCTTTCAAAGTTCAAGCTATTCAAACTGTATGTGGACAATCAATCGGAGAAGAAAATCAAGAGGCTTAGAACCGATAGAGGTGGTGAATTTCTATCAAAATAATTCAACATGTTATGTCAAGAGAGTGAAATACACCATAAAGAAACAACTCCCTAATCTCCACAACAAAACGGTATTGTGAAAAGGAAGAATCGTACACTTGTAAAAATGGCTAGATCAATGCTCAAGGAGAAAAACTTATCAAACAAGTTTTAGGCTGAAGCGATATAAACATCAACATACTTACAAAACCGATTACCATCCAACTCTTTGGAGAAAGGAGTAATAGCATTAGAGATATGGAGTGGAAAGAAACCGAAAGTTGATCACTTGAGAATTTTCGGATGTGTATTCTACATACACATTCCGGATGAGAAGAGAAGGAAGCTTGACACTAAAGCCAAACAAGGGATATTCGTTGGCTATAGCAACGAATCAAAAGGTTATCGTGTGCATTTGCTGAATGAAGAAAAAGTTGAGGTATCAAGGGATGTGAAGTTTTGTGAGAAGAAGACATGGAGCAATGATAGAAAAATCAAAGAGACATCAATTCTATCACAAGTCAAGATTAACTCACAAGAACAAGGAGGAGGAGATGATCTAAAATATCAAATAGAGACCAAGTAAGTAACACTTTCAGTCAACTTCAAATTTCAAATACAAATCGAAATTTAAATCAAGGAGGAGAAGAATCCGTTGGTCCAAGAGGTTATCGATCAATCAACGATCTCATGGTTCGAACAAATGAAGTTGAAGAAGAGCGCTTATACATGAGATGGGTCTGATGATGGCTGAAGAACCACAAGCATTGGAAGAAGCATTGCAAGATGAAAAGTGGATAGAAGCCATGAAAGAAGAGTTGCGAATGATACAGAAAAACAAGATATGGTGTGTTGTGGCGAGACCAAAGGATAAAAACGTGGTTAGTGTCAAATGGATCTTTCAGTTAAAGACTAATGCAAGTGGAGATGCAATCAAACACAAAGAAAGATTGGTGGCTAGAGGATTCACACAAGAGTATGGTGTGGATTATCTTGAAATATTCGCACCGGTTTCAAGGTATAATACAATAAGAACCATAATGGCGATTGCTGTTCAAAACAAATGGAAATTCTACCAAATAGATGTGAAGTCCACATTCTTAAATAGAGAGTTGGAAGAGGAAGTCTACATAGAACAACCACCAGGATTCATAGAAGAAGGAAATGAAGGTAAAGTTCTTAAACCCACAAGGAACTCTATGGCTTAAAACAAGCACCTAGAGCATGGTATGGTCGCATTGATGGATACTTCATCGAGAATGGCTTTGAGAGAAGCGTCAATGATGCAGCACTCTATGTGAAGAAAGGTACGAAAGAAATATTGGTGGTTAGCTTGTATGTCGATGACATTATAATCACATGAAACAACTTGAAAAGTTTCAAAGAAAGGATGAAGACAAACTTAGGAGAACTAAGTTACTTTCTCGGTATGGAGGTAATGCAAAATAAGAATGGCATATTCTTATCACAAGAAAACTATGCAAAGAAACTCTTGAAGAAATTTGGAATGCAAGATTGCAAGATGTTATCAACACCTCTAACACCTAATGGCAAAAAGAAAGAAGTCTTAAAGGAGAAACTTGAAGATGTTACAAAGTATAGAAGCATAATCGGATGATTACTATATCTTTGTATTTTACGACCAGACATAATGTACGCAAGTTCTCACTTGTCTAGTTACATGGCTGCTCCAACGATGCAACATTACCAAGAAGCTAAGCGAGTTCTAAGGTATGTTAAAGGTACTTTGACATATAAAATTCAATTTAAACAAGTAGAAGAACCAAAATTGGTGGGATTCTCCGATAGTGATTAGGGAGGTTCGGTTGTAAACAAGAAGAGTACAAGCGGCTATGTTTTCTCAATTGGATCAGGTGCTTGTTGTTGGAACTCAAGCAAACAGAAGATAATGGCTCAATCAACCGTTGAGGTCAAGTACATTGCGATTTGCTCTGCAGCAAACCAAGCAATATGGCTACAAAGACTAGTGAACGAAATCGGATTCAAGACTGAAAAAGGTACTAGACTTTTATGTGATAATCAATTTATAATTGCTATAGAAGAATTTCAAATTGCTAGTACTTTGTTAGAGAAGCTGAGCAAGAAGGGAAAATCAATCTTGAACATTGTCTAGGAGAATTTCAAGTTGCTGATATTCTTACCAAGCCTTTAAACATATCAAGGTTCGAGACTTTGCGAGAAGAATTAGGTGGGAGTGTTGGAATATGATCAAGTCTTCATTGTGGATCATCAAACAACTTTAGGGTTTTGTATAATTATATGTTTTATGTGTATTGTATTTGTATAATCGAATAAGTGTAACTAGAAGGGAACAAACGATTGGTTACATATGTATGTAAGTGTCTTTACATTTTGGTGTGTTCTAGAGACATGTCCCTTAGTCAAAGTGTGTCATGTAAACTCATAAATACTGGTTTGATTATCTAATAAAGTTATGTGGTTTTCGATAATCCACCTCTTCTTTGAATGTGATTTCACTATTAAAGTCTGGGAAAAGGCTCCGCTTTTTAACAAACCAGATTTACAGACAAATTTGTTGGTGGAAAGATGGAGGAAACTGAATGGGCTGAATAGTCTTCCTCCAACGGGTATTCAGAACACCTCATTACCTGGATGGATACTCTGGTTCATCTGGAAATCCCGAAACAGGATGGTCTTCAATAACACCAAACAAACAGAAACGAAGATAATCAATCTATGAATCAATTCAGCAAGAGATTGGGCAAATGCGCAGGAAGCAAAGCAGAAGGAGAAACCTGTAGAAGAAAGAGTCCAAACAGCAACGAACAGGGAGAAGATCATTTGCAACGTCGATGGAGCATGGAATTCAGAGTCTCTAACAGCAGGTTTCGCAGGTTTCTTCTTAAATCAAGGACGCCAAATCGATAAATTTGCAGGAACAGAAGAATTTGTGGGCTCACCTCTAATGGCGGAGGCAGTAGCAATACGATCGGCATTACTGAGAGCTTTATCAATTGAGATACTGGAGCTTGAAGTTAGATCAGATTCAATCAACCTAATCACAGCTATAAACAAAAGCTTGAATTTACCAGAGATCTATGGCTTGCTGCAAGATGTGGCCAACCTTCTCTCCCTTTTCAATATAATTTCTTTTAAGAAGATACCTAGATCGTAAAACCTATGTGCAGATTTTGCTGCAAAAGAGGTCCTTCGATCTAATGGTATAAAACTCTGTCACTAATTTGGTAAGAGTAATTAATGAAAATGANTTTAAAAAAAAAAAAAAAAAAAAAACGAGAGAGAAATTGGAAGGGAGAAATCGAGAGAGAAACAAAACAGAGTAAAATCTTTTGTTGTCCGATCCTTTAATACTCTGAGAGTTAAAAGTCTTTCATGGGGTTCAGTAGGCATGCTATTATCGCTGAGATCGTGGTTTGACTTCATCTGATCAAGGTTAAGACTTCGAGTTGCATCTGTCCTTTCCGAGTTCTTATTCCACAGAGTCTAATCAGCTAAGTTGCAGTTGTGAGAAACTATTAGTAAGAGGGCTATACAGTTTTGGATGTCGTAAGGTGTGATCGGAGCTCTAGTGAGTCAAGGATCAAATTCGAGGTATGTCCCAAGATACCTCCACCCAAAATTTCTGAAGTCAGAGATCCGATGTAATTTGAGGATCAGTTAACAGAGACTTGGAGCAATTGTCGGGAATCCGGTGAAGGTCCGAGAGGTTTGTCGGAGTTGGGGGAACACCGAAAGAAAAATGGTATTTTTAGGAACCTAGTTCACACTTCAAATGTTACGAGATTTTTCTCTGGTTACTTGCAATTTTATTCTACACATGTACAAGTCTAGATTTACAGTAAACAGATAACTGTATTCTCTCTCTTTTTTTTTTTTTGGTCAAACAGATAACTGTATCTATTTGTTAATTCCGTCTCCTTATACCATACACGAACCACCAATAAAGTTGGTACTTTATTCTAAACCATATTCAGAAAGGTCGAGAATACCCTTTTCCATTCACATAACGTTGAGATCAATACCATCCCTTTTGATCAAAGATCTTGAAAGCAATCGTACTCCAACTGTATCACACCATCAACAAGATTCGTTAATTCAAGCATACATATATCTCTCCACTTTTGTGTTTTATGAGAAATGGAAAAAAAAAAACAAACAAACATAGATTCACCTGAGCTTCCTCATGAGTGAGTTTCATTCTCCTGTAATCCTCTTGAGCCTTCTTAGACCTAAACATGGCTTGGACCCGCACAACAGATCTCTCGAGCCTCTCTTCGGCTTGTCTCTGGCTCGTCTTGTAGAAATCTTCCTCTGCCTCATCTGGAGGATCCTCCTCTGCTGCAACCTGGAGTCCTCTAAACCCTTTTCTCTTTTGTCTCCACCTCAAAACTACCTTCTCCAACACTCCTACTGACCATATTATCTTCTTGTATTGCCTCCTTGCCTGTAATCCCCTGAAAGCAGCCTGCAAAGGAGAAGGAAAGAACCGAGAGTGTTTTTCTACATTAACAGTCACTTATGGGTTGCAGAATCCAGACAAAAGTTATGCTAAGTTGATAACTAGAGGACTTTCACTGTCTTATAAGTTGTGGAATTCAGACAATAGTGATGATAAGGAACGGCCAAGTTCAGAGTAAACTTTCTTGGCTGCTGAATCTTTCATGGTTCTCTTATTTTTTGCTCACGGGAGTAACAGTTCACGTCATACCTGGATCCTAATTGCTTGACGCCGCATGTTCAGATACTCTCTTCGCATTTTCCAAGTTTGGAACCTGCACTGAATCCGGTAAGCAGCTTCTATCTTCCTACGCGTATCATACTTCCGGAATGCATTTTGAATTTTCATTGCCGCGATTATGCTCTTAGCCTCTTCTTCCTTGTTAGCAAATTGAATCACACTTGACCTCGCCTTCAGTGCCTTTTCCCTAAACGCACCCTGAATCCGGCCGGCTGCTTCTGCAGCTGTTCTGTAGGCCGCCAGAGCGTCCTTGAGACTCTGCTCATCTTCAGGGAGATTGCCTTGGTTCATAATCTCCACCTTGCAAGTCTCCAGGTCGCCACTGATGTTTCCAGCAATTTTCATGTCCCTAAACTGAGCAACCAAACATTTCTCAGCTAGATAAGCAGCCAAACCATCATATCCATTTTGTTGTGCCAGATCAGCTGCTGTGCATCCTCCAAGATGATCCTTTGTCGGGTCTGTCACCAGATTCGGTCGCGCCCCGGCAGAGAGAAGAGCAGCCACCATTTTCTCCCTTTAAAACCCAAGAGAAAGTAAGTAACCAGAAACAGTTACTACTAACTTTAAACGAGATAAGTTTTACCTTCCGTAGTATGCTGCCCAATGAAGAGCAGTCCATCCTTGTTTATCACGGAAATCTAACGATAAACCTGACAATGAGAATAACTGGATCGACCAAGTGTATCCAAGAATGGCACAGAGGTGGATCACACCAAGGCCTTTAGAGTCATAAGCCAGTGTGCTGCGACCTTCGAGCACTTTCTCCATAAGCCATTCCTTAAGCTTGTTCTTCAGAGTAAGCTCGAAGATATGAACCTTCGCTAGTTCAAACGACACCTTATTGCCCTGGATGGACTTCATGAGATACGCCCAACAGTTTAAGAGATGTGATGTTTTGCTAGCAAGTTTTTTAGCCTCTCGTAGGTTTGAAGGTGAGATTTTGCTCGAGAGAACGCTGAGTTTGTTGGAAGAAGTAAACAGAAGATGAGCAAGTCTGACTTGGAACTCAAATTCTTCCCATTTGGATTCTTGATCGTCTTCAGGGACGGTCTTGTCAAAAACTGGGACTGCACGGTGTTCAAACCTGAAACATTGGCTGATTGGTTTGTGTCCGTCTGCACTAAGATAGAGGTTTACCATCCCAGGAGATTGCGGTGGTATAAAGCAACGGTAGACTCCCGCCTGGAGATATTCCGCAGGGACAGAGGAGTCACCACAAATACAGAAAAGGTTTGATCTTTCGAGATGCTGATAACTGTCGTGCAAGAACCCAATTACCAGAATCTGGAGAGTCAATATGTAAGAAAGTTATGCCTTTCCATTTTGCAAATCCTACCTATTATAATATACATGTATTTATATGTACTGTCTCCAGTTTGAGATCTTATCTATTACCTTAGTTTTCTCTGAAGAATAGGCCCATGCAGGTGAAACATCGTTTATGTTAAACACTTGCTCAGGTATGTTGGAGTGAGGATGATATATAGCTTGAGGAACTAACGGATCCTGCTCAAGCGTAACCATGGGTTCAAAGGACGAATCCCCCAACGAGCTATTAGACTCGCTTATAAATGAATTCATCCACCTTCCAAAACTCTCACGACTTTGTGGACCATTGTTAAGCAAAGCATCAAGAGAATCATCAGCTACTGTCACATTCACATGCTCTGCAGAGCTGTTTGCAGCATTCTGGAGTGATTCTGTGAAATATGACAAATCATCTGATCACAGAAAAAAAAAGGATTTTATTTTCAACATCATCACATTGTTCTCTAACTCGACAAACTGATATGCTTGATTTCTTACCTACGGTTGGTGCAGATTGGTTATTAAGATCCGCTGGTACTAGCAACTCATCCCAATCAAGCGTATTGATATCATGAAGACAAATCTCATGGTTTCCAACAAGTTGACTGTTGTGACTTGCTGTGAACCACCATAAGAAAGTGTGATAAGTGTCCAAATGACGAAGTCAGGACAAATTGTAAAATTTTGAGTAGCAAATCCATAATGGTAAAACTAATGTACATGCTAAGTTGAAAGAATTGTAAAAGACTAAGATCACTTCTAGATCCTTTCTCACCTAGAGAATTTGAGTTACCAACACCTAAATTAATATCTTCAACTGCTGCAAGAGCTGGGGGTGAGTTAGTAGAGATTGGACTAGAGTTTGAGTCCCCCGATGCCGTTGTAGCTGCCTGAACATATGAGTTTACACAATCAACACTTCTACCATAAGAAGCAAAGTGAGAGTTCAGAAAAGGTAGAAAAGAAAACAAACCTCTTGTGTATCACGGTAATGCACAAGGACAATGTTTTCTCGAGCCCTGAGATATAAAGAAGAGATGATTTACTTTCATAACCTTCGAAGAAACATAGAAGAGAATGGCCTTCAATCAAGTTGTTTCTCAAAGGACATATAGCAGACAAGTCAGTGATCTTTGCATACTACATACTTATCCAGTAACCAATAACACCTTCGAACAAAGGTAGCGTTATCTTCACCATGTGCATAGTATACGTGAATCTTTTCCTCGTTACCAACCTGGCATTACTCAGAGGATATTAACTAGCTGAACAAAAAACGTAACTCATGATATGACCTTATCAAGATAAGCATGAAAAACCTTACTTTCAGGTGTTCATGAGCCTCTTTAATTGTCCTTCCGTCCTTTTTCTTTTTCCAGTTATGACCATCCTTTCTGAAGTTCCTCAACATCTTGCGGTCGTACAATATAATTCTGCCACCTACAAAGATAGGGATGCAAGAAGATCAGTGTAAGAATTGAAGGAACATCCTAATATGGAGTGGTTATTATTGGGTAGAAGAGATGACTGATTACTATTGGGTAAGTTCACCGGCTTGACATTGATGGTGAAGTATCTAGGATTAGAAAGGATTGCGTGGATCTCGTTTGGCCGGAGCCACCTGCTTTTTGCTTCCTCCAACATCGTCTGGACATCAAGATCTGCAAACACACAACCACAAAATATGTCAAGAAACATCAAACAACAGTAACATTGTATATTCACAAACTCAAAGCAGAGATTATTACAAATTCAATAATCTCCATCTATCAAAGAAAAGGTTTCTAAGCTTTGTCAATAATCCTTTGACAAAGGAAAGTAAACTTGTTCAGGTTTAACACATAATTTCATCACTTTCTTCCAGAAAGCTCTCAATTTTTCCCAAATTCCGAATGGACAGATGCCAAAATTAGTTGGTTCCCATCGAGCTCGGTACTACACTCCTCAATCATACTAATTCAACATTAAAAACACAAGGAACCTCAATCCCACTTTAATGGCTGCAAAGGAACAAAAGGGCAACGTCACCTTTATAGAATAGGTGATAAACTTCAAACACCGAGGGTTATTAAATTATAATCTTTATATTATAACAATACAGATTAAAACTACTTTCAACTACTACAGCTTCCGTTTTTGTAAGAACAACACACTGTAAGAAACTTTAGCTGGAACAAGCGAATCAAAAACAACATTTAATAAAATCAAGGTAGAACTTCAGCAAATTTCCAGAAACAAGAGCTGGTTCTTACTGTGCAAGGTATGGAATCCATGAATCTCAGAGCCGACGAGTCTGCCAGAACTGTCGCCTTCCATCTTGATTCACACTCGTTTGACAATAATTCGAAGAAGAACCCTTAGAAACTGATCAAACAAGTCAAAGGTAAAGACTTTTATTTATTCATAGAGGTTTCGTCAAGAGTGAATAAAGAAGTTGAGAACAACGGAGCTTCGTTGGTCCCCGAAATGATGAGATTGAAAAAAATAAGAATGTTCCGTTATTGTTTTTTTTTTTTTTTTTTTTTAAAGGATTAAATATTGCTATTCAGTGAGTTTTATTATGGAAAAGTTGAAGTTTCAACGACATAATTTTATGAATTTGCAGTTCGCATCCCCCACCTACTTTTAATTTCTTAAACTCTCTTAACCTTTCTAATTGTCAAATCTGGCATGTTCTATTCAATACTGTTCATAATTCATCAACTTAATATTTATATCAGAAATTTTCATGGTTTGTGAAATTTTAATTGATTGATTAAGTAAGCTTTAACAAAAAAAGATATTAGTGGTTTATAGTTAAATTTGTGAAATTATTAATTATTATTTGTTTAATATAAAATTGATGTTTTACATGTATTTTCAACATATCCCTCCATTTACTTATAGTTGATGTTCTAGGAAAAATTTTGTTTTTAAAAGATCAATGTTTTGGTTTCCAATACGTATTTAACTTAAATTTCTTTTTTTGTCTTAAATTATTATTCTTTCTCTTTTCTTAATTATTTTATTTTTTATTTGTTTAAGTAATAAATAAAATTAAAATATTATTTTACAAATTTTCTTAATGTGTATGAAAATGCTAGAACTTCGACTAATAAAAAACGGAAGAATTAGAGATATAAAGAAACGAAGCAAAATGATTAATAAGTCTCGGAATTGTAGATTAATATGTAAACATCTGAAAAGGTGATTGATTAATAAAGCAGAAATAGTAGAGTAAAGAGCGTCCAGAATCCAGTATCATTCACTTTCCGCGTCGGGTGAACGTACGAAGAGGTGGAGAGACTGATACGTGGCCTGATAATAATGGTTCATCATTAATTGTCGGTCCTTAATTTTGGTCTCACACATTTATTATTTTAAGGTGATTTAAATTAAAAAAAATTAATTAATATAACCTACTTTATTTTATATATTACTATCTTTTTTTCTTCCAAATTATTTAGATAATTTATTTTTTTGAAATATACCTATTTTATCCCACACTTCAAAAAAACCCATTTATCAAATCATATTGCTCTGTTTCAATTTTTCCAGAAACATAAATCTATTATCTGTTCTAGTTTTATTAGGTTACACAATACAAGGTACCAGAGTTATCTGTTGCATAATCAGGTTTGTGATAATTTAATTTTAGTGATTCCTAAAGAGAAATTGTGTTTTTAATTGAATATTGATTAGTATTGAGTTTCTTACTCTTTAAACATGTTTGATTTCAATGAAATCAAAAACCGATGTTTTTTTGCGAAAATGTTGAATCGATCGGATTTTAAAGGGGATAACGACATAGACTGATCGATCTACAGTGAGATCGATCGATCCAGACAATTTAGTATCGAAGTAAAAAGTTGCGAACGACATAGACCGATCGATCTAAGGTGAGNNNNTAATTCTGTATCAAATTTTAAAGGGTATAACGACATAGACCGATCGATCTGAAGTGAGATCGATCGGTCCGGTTTACTCTACAAGTTTTTTTGAGAAAAAAGCTGAATACTTGCATCGTTCATTGCATGGACCAATCGATCAGTATTTTTCTAGAAAACGTCAGAGTTTTGCATCATATATCGATTGGTTTACGCATCCAGAAAAAAAAGTTTGTCAGATTTTTGGTAGACTTGTAGGTTGTCTGTCAAATTTTTGGTAGACTTGTAGGAAGTCTGCCAGATTTTTGGTAGATTTGCAGGAAGTCTGCCAGATTTTTGGTAGACTTGCTGGAAGTTTGCCAGATTTTTGGTAGACTTGCAGGAAGTCTGCCAGATTTTTGGTAGACTTGCACGAAGTCTACGAGATTTTTGGTATACTTGCAGGAAGTCTGCCAGATTTTTGGTAGACTTGTAGGAAGTCTGCCAGATTTTTGGTAGACTTGCTGGAAGTCTGCCAGATTTTTGGTAGACTTGCAGGAAATCTGCCAGATTTTTGGTAGACTTGCAGGAACTCTGCCAGATTTTTGGTAGACTTGCACGAAGTCTGCCAGATTTTTGGTAGACTTGCAGGAAGTCTGCCAGATTTTTGGTAGACTTGCACGAAGTCTGCCAGATTTTGGTAAACTTGATGGAAGTCTGCCAGATTTTGGTAGACTTGCAGGAAGTCTGCCAGATTTTTGGTAGACTTGCAGAAAGTCTATCAGAATTTTGGTAGACTTGCTTCAAGTCTGCTTGATTTTTGGTAGATTTGTAGGAAGTCTACCAGATTTTGGTAAACTTGCAGGAAGTCTACCAGATTTAAGTCTGCCAGATTTTTGGTAGACTTGCAGAAATTTGACCAGAACAAAAAAATTTCAATTATGAACCCTAAAACATATAGTTTGGTTTGAGATTAATTATATGTTTCCAAATTATATACTTATATTAACTTTAAAAAATTAGTAAATTCTTTTTTTTCTATTTTTATTAAGAAAATGGGTATTTTGGTAATTAAAAAATATTAGAGAAAAAAGTAGGTTATATAAGTAATTTTCAAAAAGTAGATTATTTAAGTAATTTATAAAATAAAGTAGTTTATTTAAGTAAATTTCCCTAAAAATAAATTGTCAATATTGGGTCCCAACTGTCCGGTCTATTAGCCAACTTCTTACATAATATAGGCTGTAAGACATGATCTCGTGACGTGCAAGTGCGCATGTTTTTAGTAGACTTACCATCTGCCACTTTGTTAAAGACCACTTGCAAGTTACAATTTGTTTAAAATTTTAATATTAGTTATAAAAAGTATAAAATACTAATTAATAAGTATTTGAAGAAATCAAATATTAAACATAAATAGATAATTTTGAAAGCTTTCACAAGCATACAAACGAATTCCACAATTCAATTCCACAGTAAAGAAATTATTTAATATGAGATATATGAATGATTCTTTCATTTCTATTGATGAATTCAACATTAATTTCTGTTTAATATATATTTTGTATATAATACAAGTTTTATAATACTTCAAAAATCTTAAACAAAGTGTGAGCATTTTAAGAATACTCGAGTATTATAATGGGGATTTTTGTCATCATGATTTCTGTTTAAATTTTAATCTAATAAAAATTTACAAATTTACTACATTTAATTCCAATATTTAATTTTGTCTATATAATTTTCTCTAATACTATGTTAATATGTGAGATTTGAATGATTGTATGGTTTCTAAAGATTATTGTAACCAACATATAAAGATTATTCTTTCTTATTGTTGGTTGAAAGTTTTATATTTTGGTTACAATTTGATTAAAACTTTAATATCAATTATGAAAATATTTTTTACTAATTAATAAATAATTAAAGAATTTGAATATTACACATAAATAGATAATTTTAAAATTTTTCATGATTCATCACCATAAACATACAGACGAATTGAAGAATTTATTTGACTTTGGGGATAGAACAATATCACCAATTTTCTCTCCAATTATAGTTATCTCTTATATAATAAACGCATAGCATTAACTTAAATACTATATTATATTGTCTGTTTTGGACTAGGTTGTATTGTTACTAGAAAATATTATCACATAATATTTGTCACACAATTATAATTCTGTAAGATTCTATAACTAATTAATTAATTATTATTATCTAGATTAAATATTATTAATTAATTAATAATATTCTAATTATTATTATCGCAGCTCGCCCATTAAGAGATTATCTTTGAAATTATTCTATTATAATTTTAATTTCTTGAATAATTATATTCCTAATCCTAATCGATATCTATTAAAAACAATCCTCCTAATCCTAATAGGAAAACTAATAAATAAGATCTATTTATGCCTCACCCTAGGATAGTTATCACAATTCTCAAACGATTCAATATAATAAAAAATTTAAATCTCTTGATTTGTTTTGATTGGGAAATTTGTTTAAATTCATTAATTTGTCTTTTCTAAGATAAAATTATTTTAAAAATTAATTATTATTTTTTATTCCATTTCAATAAAAACATAAAATTAAAAAGGAAAATTAAACCATTTAAGATTTGATTTTTGTTGGTTTTTAAAAAAATCTCTAACCAATTAAGATTTGATTTTGTTTGTTAAAAATAAAGTTTTAACCAATTAAGATTATTTTTATTGGTTTAGAAAGACCAATTAAAATTTGATTTTGCTGTTTTTAAAAAGAAATCTTTAGCCAATTAAGATTTGATTTTCATTGGTTTTTTAAAAATAAATTTTTTTGTTGAGATTTTGATAAGAACTTGAATACAATTTTGTTTGCTGTAACAAATAAGTTTTTTTGGATTTAAATAAGAAACCATATTTAAATATTATTGGTAAACACAATAAAAATAACAAAAAATATTATATTGAGAGCGTTAACAGATTCATATATTTTATAATAAATTTTAAAATTTACCTCTTGATAATATTTGATGAAATTCCTTAACTAATTTTTAATAATATCTTTATCTACATAATATTACCAATTTGTTTTTTTTTAATATAAAAGATTTTTAACTTATATCTCTATTATAATAAAATCGTAACAATAAGATTTTCTGTATCTTTGTAATAAAATAATAGAGATTTTAAATTTTAGATTTTTTTGATTAGTTGAATTATTTTAAATAATTAATTTGTCTGAGTAACATTTGTTTAGATAATATGCCATATGATTTGGTCTTATCTTTATCTCTTTTTAGCAATAATTTTTTTGATTTCGTTAATAGAGATTTTATTTATGATTTGGTTACTTTTGTGAACTTTAATTTGATCGGTTGTATTTTAAAACCTTAATTTGATTTTATTACTTATAGTTATTTTAACAAATAAGTTAGTTAAGATTATGATAATATCTTTAACTAAACAGATTTTGTTTGTTAAATTAGGATACTATCATTAATTCAATAATTAATAAAATACCTTATATTTAATTAAATAATTAGATTTAAAGTCTTTAAATTTATTTTGATTGGTTAATTTGTTTAAACTAATTAATTTATCTTTTTTTTTATATAAGATTATTTTAAAGCAAATTGTTTGTTTTTAATGAATTTCAATAAAAATATACAATTAAAAAGGAAACTTCAATCAATTAATATTTGATTTTTGTTAATTTTAAAAAATATTTCATACCGATTAAGATTTAAATTTTGTTTGTTAAAAAAGGAAACTTTAACCAATTAAGATTTTATTTTTGTTAATTTAAAATAAAATCTCTAACCAAATAAAATTTGATTTTCAATGGTTTTTAAAAAAATCAATAATAAATTAAGATTTGATTTTTGTTGGTTTAAAAATAAAATCTTTTGTTTGGATTTTTGATAAGAATTTTAAGATGAGTTTGTTTGTTTTAACAAATAAGTTTGTTTGTATTTTCATAAGAACTTTAATTTAAATATTATTGTTCAACATAGTAGAAAAAAAAGTATTTTATTGAAATATTCCTAATTCAAATCCAAATACCTTATATTTAGAAGAAATAAAACAAATAATATTTCTAATTCTAATAGAGCAAAACATTTAATCGAAATCTATATAAAAAATATTTCGGGACGAATTTAACAACACCAAATATTTTTTGTACTCTTTTTTTCTCTCGATTTTTCTTTTTATTCATCGTGTATTTCTCTTGAATTTTTCATTGAAACCCAACAAATAAACATGGAGGATTAAAGTTAAAATTCTAAAACTCTACAAAATATACACTTAATTACATGTTCAAACGATTGATATGGTTTTTTATGATTTTAAGCTACATTATTAATAATTTATCTATGTGAACACTTTTATAATAATTTAAGATATTTTCTAATTAATTGATATATATATATATATACTAGATGATGTCCCGTGCGATTGCACGGGATTAAATTTCATGAATTTTCTACATATACATAGTTACTTATATTTATTTGAATTAAATATTTTTTGTTTATTTCTAATATGTATTGATTTATATATTTGAATGCATCAACAAAGTCGTATTATACATATATTAATCTTAAAATTTAATATGTGGTTTCATTTATATATGTGGTTTAATCTTGAAATATTAAAATTTGATATATGGTTTCATTGAAATGTGTTGTATATATACTTATATTATAATAATGATTTGTGTTGTATTCAAAATGTATTTTTTCAGATTGATATGCATTATATAATATTTTGTCTCTAGTACTTATATAAAAGTTAATAGTATCTATAAAATCAATAG
>OVBA01002453.1:0-34329 GCA_900406435.1 Lepidium aucheri | reverse complement strand
AATCTATATATATTATTCATTTTAGAATCAAAATAACCAAAAAAACTTGAAAATACATTTTTTAAATTAAATTATGGTTTTTTAAATTTTTTTTAGTTTTTCTGAAATTTTTTTTATAAAATATTAATTAAAAATGCTGGTACCCGAACCCGAAGCGAACCCGACCCGAAATAGAGAATTTTATAAGAACCGAACCCAACCCGAACCCAAAATTAAATACACAAACCGGACCCAAACCCACAAAAATACCCGATCGGGTCTTATATAGGTAAACCCGAAATACCCAAAACCCGAAATACTCGACCCGATCGGGTACGGGTACCCGAATGCCCAGGCCTAGATATAGGTGTAGTTGGTCAAGACCCGTTTATCAACATATGCTATCCTCTCATTCTTCACTGTGTTGCTAAGATCGAGCTACAAGTGCTCAAACATGGGGGTCAAGAGACTACCTATCATCTCGGTGACAGACTGACTTGGAGTACCTCTGAAACGATGTTCGGGAAGATTCTTCACGAACATATATCCCCATTTGATGTCACAAGGACCAACATCCGGAGTAGGTGCAGAACCGTACAGGTCTGGTATCGCAGGATACAATGCATGATGGAGTATCTCCAACTCTGGCTGGGTAACCACAAGGTTAACCTCTTTGCACAAAATCGTCGATCCTAACATCTTAGCCACAATCTGAATTGCAGGATGTCGGATGGAGGTGAGCTTTGAATCTCTTCCCTGAAATGCACCATCAGCTAAAATGTTCTGAAGAGCATCAAGATAAGTACCTTTGCTAGAAGGTAGTGTGCTGTTGGCTTCCTCGCGGAACCCATAAATCTGACAAATCTGTTGAACGGTCAAGTGGTAGCGAATACCACGGTACAGAAATATCAAGTAAACAACATACAAAGGAGCATGTGGGTCAGCTGCGAGATGAAGATCACAGGAGGCTAAGAACTGTCGGATTGTCTCCGGGTACAGCGGCTGTGGCTTGGTCATGAATGTACCAAGGCATAATCTCTCGAGCATGCCCATAACATCTTCGAGAAGACCAAGTTTGCTCAATATCGTCGGACACAAAAAGTTGGTAGGGAAGAGCTTGTTCCTCAACAACTGATCATAAAATACTGAATGAAAGCTCTCCCATCTCGAATCTTCTATCCTCTTCCTATAAGTAGTGTCGTTCTTCAACAACTATGGATCCGGTATATTACCCAAATTCCTCTCAAAAGGTTCACCATCCGGTTTAGGCCAAGGTAAACATCTTCACTCAAACACTTGGGGATTTGAGGACTGTCGTGCCTCTAAGTTAGCTGAACGTCTAACCTTCGAGAAGGTTGCTTGCCATCGTGTGGTTTACCCGTGATCTGCACACATTGATCAAACAAAACCGAGAAAAATCAATATCCTTGGAAAATCAAAAATATGGAATCCAAGTGAGAATTATGTGAAATCAATTGCTAAATCAATCATATAACATCTAAATCATTCATCAATGCTTCAATCAACAACACAAATTCCCAAGTCCATACTGAAAATCCAAAATTCATCAAAATTCTCCAACAACCTAACAACCGATTTCTAGGCAAAAATCTAACAATACAATCAGTAAGACTGATCGAAATCACCATATAATCATGGTTACATATTGGATTAACAAAATTGAGCAAAAACAAATCGAAATCTAGAATTCCAAAAATCTCACCAATTTTCGTCACTTTTAATCAAAAATTTAGAAGTCATACCTTTGCCAATCGAATCAGATGAATAGATAATTGAATAGAGAAAGAAATTTCAATCAGGGTAGGCCTTTGAACCGAAGAAAACGGTTAAGAATCAAGGAAGATAGATGATTTTAAAGTTTTTTTCCTAAAATTGCCAAAAACCGCAAAAGAAATTTTTTTGAATGAAACTCGTGTTTTCTACGTTATAAAGACTTACCTGGACCGATGATCGATCGATCAAGGCATGAGTCGATCGATCGTACCTCTTAAAACTCGCTGATCGATCGACCAGTACTGTGAAGGTCGATCAGTAGATCGAGGATAACTTTTTGGTCCCCACTGATCGATCGATCTCCTACCTTTAGGTTGATTAATAGATCGAGCATTCCTCTTCTTGCATGTTTGATTGATCGATCCTTTTGATGAGGTCGATCTCAAGATCGAGTGTAGTATTTTTTTCTCCTATGATCGATCGATCACTAGATCAAGTATAGACCCTTGAAGAACCCCTGATCGATCGATCGATCAAAGCCCTTTTTTCGTTTTTCTCACCTAAAACAAACTCAAAACAAAACCAAAAATCAAACTAAAGCAGAAAAACTATTAAAATAAAAAACTACCTATTAATGGGTTGCCTCCCACTTAGCGCTTGTTTAAAGTCTATAGCTTGACTTGAATGCTACTTATTTGGCTAAATCATCCTTGGGAGGAATGATCACTCCCTTGGTTTTCATCTCTTCCTTGATGAACTTATTGATTTGTTCATCCTTCTTGTGGAATTCAGCACTTATTGTGTCCAGCAACACTACAGTTCCATAAGGCTTTAATTCCTTCACCGAATATGGTCCAAGAGATTTAAGACTAAGTCTCCCTGCAAAAGTCTTCAAACATAAAATTTGAAGTATATTCTCATCATATTCATCAGGTTTCTCAATAAGGATACTATCATCATAATATTCAGCCGATTCTTCTGCTTGCTCATGATAGATCTGATACTCCTCATCCGATGACCAATACTATGGTTCCTCATACTCCAAATTTGTGTTGATCAAATTCACAACCTCAATCTTCTCATTTTCAACACTACTCCTTATCACACCACACATATTCTTAGTCGATTTTCTAATAGGATAGGAGACTCCTTTATCAACATTTCCAAGCACAACTCTCTGGTTGGGAAAGTCAATACTTGCCCCGACAGTATTCAAGAATGGTCAACCCAACAGAATGGGCACAACTCCTTCCTTAGCCATCTCAACAACCGTAAAATCAGTTGGAACCTTTCAATTTCCCACAATGATTGTGAAATAAACTAACCTGCCTCTAGGGCTCTTAGAAGTGGCATCACCAAATGAAATGGAGGAGGTATGCTCCCTCATTGTCTCCAACAAGATCACACTAACACTTGCACCGGTGTCACACAAAGCATCACCGAACTTCAACTTGCCAAGAGAACAAGGAATGGTAAATTCTCCATGATCTTCTTGCTTTACAAGCTCTTTGAGATAAGGTATAAGAGATCGATATATATCCTCACAGCTGTTCTCCTTGTCCACATTGAGTTCCTTAGCCTTAAGATTCACAACATTGCAAGATTCTCTAGGGTTCTTCTCAACTTTACCCGGTAAAGCTCCTTGTGGCCTTCTCATAGCTTTAGCAGTTTGTGCTACTTGTGTATCAAGCTTCTTCAAGTGTACTGAGACAGATTCAAACTTATTGTTCAAATCGTTGTACATGCTGTCCACCTTAGGATCCCTAGTAGACTTTTGCTGCTCGGTTGCAAGCTGTTGAAGGAGAGCTCTAATCTCATTGGTAGAAGTTCCAGATGAACTAGCTTGTTGTGTCGCCTCTTGTATGTATGGTTTATAACGTTTTCGCCAATCTCCAGGTCTTGAATTCGACCTTGGGTTGTTCCATCTATGTCCTGAATTCTCCACAAACGGTTTACCCTGAAATGGCAATCCATGTGGCATCATTGGAGGTGGCATGACGATGTCTTGCTGATTTTCGACATTGGTGCTCCTGTATGGGAGATTGTTCTGATTTTGTCCCCTATTTTTCCAATTAACATAATCAACTCCTTCTGATCTTTAGACATATCGGACTCAACCTGAACTTGATCAACTTCCCTAGTTTCATCCAGCTGATGCACTCCTCGGTTTTCTCCACGGCTTGCTTTGATAAGCATGTCAAGCTTCTCTAAAATCTCATCGATTCTCTGGATTTCCACACTATTGACCTTCTTGCTTTGATCATATTGTGGACAATGGTCCCTGAACTTGCAGCCAAGTTATCGATGAGGGTGAAGGCTTCACCCCTTGTGTTTGTCATGAAATCTCCATTGCTAGCAGCATTCAAAGAGTTTTTGTACTCCCAATCGATTCCTCCATAGAATGTATTGAGCAGCTGCTCATTCGAATAGCCATGATGGGGGCAGTCTCGTTGGTATTCCTTGAATCTCTCCCAAGCTTCATGCAAAGACTCACCAGAACGTTGCTGAAATGCTGAGATCTTGGTTCTTAATGCTACATTCCTTGCTTAGTGTAGAACTGATCCAAGAAGGCGGCTCTAACTTCAGCCCATGTAGTCAAAAAACCTGGAGGCAAAGATCGCAACCATCTAGAAGCTTTATCAGAAAGTGAATGGTGAAACAGCTTACACTTCACATAGTTCACAGGGACTCCATTTGAACTTGTGGTACTGCACATGTCTTCAAAGTTCTCGATGTGTCCATAGGGTTCTCTCTTGGGAGACCGTTGAAGACATATTTCTTCACTAATCCAATCAACTGAGGCTTGATCTCATAGTCTTGCCTCTGGATAGGTGGAGGTCGAATAGCAGACCTATTCTGATAGTATGTGTGAGGTGTATCCATATCACCTATGGCTCGTTGTTGAGGCTGGTCTTGCTACCTCCTAAGCATAGCCAAATCTCTCTAGAATTGTTCAACCGTTTGCTGAACATCGTGATCTCTCAGAACAGCTGGCCGAGTCTCATAGTCTTGAGGATCGTGCTGGTTTTCTTGATTCATTGCTCTAATTCTGCGATTTTCTCTTTCAACTCTAGCAAGTTCTTTGTTATTCAAACCAAGTATATTGTCTGAACCTTGAATTTTTTGGTGCAAAAACAAAAACAAAAACAAAAACAAAAACAAAAACAAAAACAAAAACAAAAACAAAAACAAAAACAAAAACAAAAACAAAAGTAAGTAAAAGAGAATAGACTTGCAAGCAAATCTTAATCAAAAGGCAACTAATTGATTCCTAGGCAACGACGCCAAAAACTTGATGCGGATCAGGTTTTAACTAAAGCAATCTACTGCAAGTGCACAGTAATGAAGTAGTAGTACTTAAGGATCGTATCCATGAAGAATCAAGTATTGCACTAATGATTGTCGAATGTATTTCTCAAGCTATACTAATCTGATTTTGGTGATTAACTGGAAACTTAAACGATGTCAACTATATAATAAAAAGCACCAGGCATAGGATATTCATCGGGAAGTAGAAATCTAACTAGGGAAACTATTCAGAACAATGTTAAGCTCAATTCTCGACTTGAACAGAAATGTATAATAAGCTTACTCTCGTAGCACTTGAGACTCTACTCGATAATCTAGAGGTTCTAACTCTCGTTGGTTCCAAATTACGAATAAGCATTAAACATATAGGTTCAACTATCCACAATCAACCTAAACATCAACTATCGTGGTCTAAGATTGACTGCTCATCTAATCTAGTTCAGATTCCGAGCAATCTTTTGGAATGCTAACAACCTAGGTTCATAGATTAGTTGATCAGGCTACTCTAAGCATTAAGCACAAGAATTAGATGGAGAATACTCTTATTGGATTTAATTCTATTTGTATCTAATTATTGATTCCTAAATTCCTAGAAACCCTAAACCTAAGTGGTGAACTACTCAGACATGATTTAGATTGAAACAAAAGACATAATGAAAATAAACTGAAATTGCATAAAAATATAAAAAGGGAGTTTAGAGATTTTTCTCAATGTTGAATTCTCTCTCTCTAGCTTACAGAATAGCTCTCTAGTTTTCTATAAATTATGAACTATCTCTAAAAGAATCAGAAAATAGAAGTATTAATATGTCTTGAGGTTTAGGTGCAAAAAGGGAAAATTAGGTATTTGCTTCGGATGCTCGTTGATCGATCGATCAAGATGTTGATCGATCTATCATGGAATTGTGTGATCGATCTCCAACACGTCATGTCGATCATGAGGTCAAGCGTTGTTATGGCAAGAAAGTTCAATCGATCAATAAGGGTGTTGATCGATCGATCGTAGGCCTTTTCCATGAAACTTCAAGTAATGCTCCAAAACCATCCAAACTATGCTCCAATGCCAATAATCCAAGTTCTTACGTTTTGGAGATCAATAAGGGTGTTGATCGATCGATCGTAGGCCTTTTCCATGAAACTTCAAGTAATGCTCCAAAACCATCCAAACGATGCTCCAATGCCAATAATCCACCTGAAAGTGATATAAAACACAGACAAAAACAGTAAAATTAGGCATGTTAATGAGCTCAAAACCTGTGAAATAGAGGTATATCACTCTGCAAATTAGATGCATCACTTAACGCATCTCTGTCTACTTAATTAGTTATGTAATGAGAACTACGTCTTGGTTTGATCGCTTCGAGGTATGTAGGTAGCCTTCGGGACCAGCTAGAACTCTATAAAAAAAATTTTTATTCCAAGTCGGCATCTAATAAAAAAAAAGTTCCACCCTATATCTTCACAAGTCGCAAGCTGAGATAAATTCTCGCAAAAAAACAAACGAAATTTATCTTTACGCTTGAGTCTTAAAACCTCGCCGAGCTCCACCTCAAAAAACTTATTCAAAACAAAGAAATTTTATCGAGTCAAAGTCTCGAGAATCTCTGACTAACGGCCTAGTCCTTATCATAAACGCCGAGTTCTCAACTCACCGAGCCTAATCTCAAAAAACTTAAAATCACTAAGTCGAAATCTCAAAAATCTTTGACTAAGACCTATTCCTTCTCTCAAATGCCAAGTTCTCAACTCGCCGAGCCAAATTTCGAAAAACTTAGAATCACCGAGTCTAAATCTTAAATATCTTTGACTAAAGCCCAACCCTTACCTTTAAAATCGAGTTCTAAGCTCACTGAGCTCAACCTCGGGAACTTATACAATATTCGACAATTACGAGATTAACCTCTCATAATACTGACATGAATCTAATTCTTGTAGAAAAGACAAGGCCTAAAAACTTTGTGTAAATCTTTTGAGATGGAAATCCCACAAAACGACGGAACAAAGTTCCATACAGGTTTACAAGATCAGATCTCATCAAAAAGACAAAGCATAGCTTTGACCAAGTTTCCGAGATTAAATCACACTTAAAAGACAAAGCAAAAGTTTTGTACAGATTTGTTGAGATTAAAATCTCACTTAAAAGACAATGCAAAAGCTTTATACAGATTTGCCGAGATTAAAATTTCACTTAACGACAAAGCACATCTTTGTACAGAATTACGAGACTAAAATCCCAAACAAAGTCAGAATACAAATTGTGAACAAATAATCATAAATTCTTTAGACCAAGTTTTGCGAATAAGGTTTCCGAGTGCGAACTTCTTAAATCTCAAACTGAGTCCTAAAATCTTAGCTTTAAAGCCGCATAATAGAAAGTTTCCTTCCTAAGCTAAAACGAGATCAAACTCTCTAAACACAGGAAGAAACTCGTCTAAGCGCGCAAAGAACGAGAAAAAGAATCCCAAAAACCAGAATTCATAAAATGACAAGTCGATCAGTTAAGCAATTATTTCATTCATGATCAAATTTCGTTTCATTTATATAGGAAGAATATTTACAAAAAGCACCAAGTACGAAAAAGTATGTACAACTTCTAAAAGAAGCCAGACAGCGACTACAAAAGAAGACTACAAAAAAGCCCGGAGGAATGTCAACTCCACGGTTGGAAAGCACTTGGAGTGCGTTTGCCAACTCAGTATAATAAACGGGTCTTGAGGTTCCTGTCAAGATCATTTAACCTAGCGGCAATTCGACCAAAACGGTCAGATAGGCACTCACTAAAAACCTCGAAGATTCTCAAGTTCTCAACAGTTGATGCCCGATGGAGTCAAGAATCAAAGTTCCCCCTCATCAAATCCAACTCGGCATGCAACCTCAGCACCTTGTCATTAGCCTTCACGGCAGATTTGAAGCGGACGCCGGTCATAATCAGCACAATCTAGCAACTCTGACAGTTCCGCATTTTGAGCTACCAACTTGAGGACGTTTTCACGCTTCAGTTTCAACTCATCTTTGGTACGACCGAGTTCTTCCTTGGCGGCAGAAAGTTCAGATTGCAGTTCCACTACTTCAAGGTAGTCCTCGGCATCTCGGGTAAGCATACCCCTACCGCTACCACGAGAAGAACCCGCATAACCACTCCTACCACCTCCTCTTGGAGAACCAATCCTCAGCGGCGCATCATTCCTCGCCTTCTTTGCAGGCTACGAATCCCCACGACAAGACCTTGAATGGACTTCAACTATGTCCCGAATTGGAGCAGCTACGGATTCAAAAACCCTAAAAGGACCTGTAGAGGGCCAGACATTTAAACCATCAAGCGCAAATTGACACCAACCGCAACATTAGGAAGTTTAAAATCATCAAGACCCATTTTCAAAGAAGAATAAAGAAAAGAAGTAAGAAAAACTTAAAGAAGTTTAAAGATAGAAGAACTCAGAAATCGTCAAAGCAAGATTGTGCAAATGAAAAATGAATGGTAAAAGAAAAAGAAGTATGGTATTTATAAGGAACTACTGAAATAAGAAGCGATGCGAAACTGTAATTATAACAGAGTGGGAAGTAATCAAAGCAACACTACATGGTAATAATGATGATTCGCGTAAAACCGAGGCGAATGTTCAACTAGCCCTTGGGAAAACTGACACATGGACCAAAGATTCTGGAATATGAAACAACTTTTCCGACTTGAAAATTCATCACTAGAATTTTCCAAGTCAGGGGGGGGACAATTGTTGGAGTTGGATCCAAGATCCTATTTTGGTCTACTAAAAACAACGGGTCGAATATAAAAGAATCACCCGGTTGCAAGCAATAAGTTTCAACTCGGATAAAATATTTGACTCCGCAAAATGTTTCATCTCGGAAGGTTTCACGAACCTGAAGGGAAGTCGGATGACACATCAGCAAACGATAAATGGAAGTTCAACATGGAAAACTTCCACAAATCTTGCACGAATCTTAACAGATTTAGTCTTATCAACAAGATTTGTAAATCTTCCTTTATTTTCTACACATGCGACCACTTTTATAAACTATAAATAGAGGCACAATACCTTGAAAAAAGGATCGGCTTTTTGGCATACAAAGTCTAAGAGTATCAATTCGGCAATCATCTCACCTTGTTCTTAGTTAACTGAGCTCTTGCTCCTAATCAAATCCACAAGTATCCTTGCCCATTCTCTCCCAGTCTTTGAATCAGAAACCATTGTTTTAATACTACTTGTGCTAAGAACGGTTCCAACATTTACATGGATTGAAAAAAAATTATGAAATTAACATTAAAGAGAAACATAAGTTACTTGTGAAATAAAATTATACCGAAATGATCCTACCATTAAGGTGGTTACTGATGAAAATTTGCGAGTTTTTTTGCGATGCAATGCAACATAAGAATCTGTAAAATTCTTCACAAATTTGCAAAGAAAGTTTTATTCACAATTTTGCGGGTTTGTTGTGATATATTTACCAGGGAAACCAAATCCTCGTACAAATATATATAGCAATATTGTAATACTATTGCGGTGGAATGTCCTCCTAGTAATTTTGCGACGTTTTTGCAGGGATTTTATATCTTGGTAAAATTAAGTGAAACACGTTTAAAATGAAAAGTAGCCAAGTTTTGTGATGCCAACCATTTTCCTCACAATTGTCTCGCAATTCCCCTTCAAAATTTCCTTTCATAGAAATTTTCTCACAAATAATAGTAGCAGTTACCTCACAAGTTTTTATCTTCCCTATACAAAGGCCACTGTGTGATGGGAATAATATACAACAACATAAACACTTACACACAAAAATTTAAGAAAAACAGGTTTTTGGAGATATACATTTTGAGCGTGCAAAAAAATAATAATATGGTTTTGGAACATGAAATGTTTGCATTATAAGAATTAATGTATAATGGAAAAAATCCATAGACCGGAGAAGTGACAAAAGAGTTTCGAGATAGGTTGCGAGCATTCATATATCAGACAACTAATAACCCGTTTGCGAGGAATGATGATAACATCTTTGTCTATGTCAAAATAGATGATAATACTATTGAAGAATCTAACGCTAAAGCACAACTGTTTTATGATATGCTAGATGATGCAAATAAACATATTTATGAGAGATGTAATTAAAGAGCGTGTAACGAATCTGTCATTGGTATCTAGGATGATGTTTATTAAAAGTAAAGGAAACATAATTGAGAGAAATATGATTAATTTACAAATCTGTTTAAAGAGTATTTGCTAGAAGATAATAATTGTGTTGGGATTGTTATGAAATACATATATTAGTTGCGGGTCTTGGATTACCATCAGAAATTATTGATGTGTACATTGACAATTGTATGATTTTTTGAAAAGACGATGTTAAGCTGCACGTATGTCGATTCATGGGAAGCTGATGTACTCAGGTTTTAATCCTAATAACCTACTACAAGTGCACAATAAATCAGAGTAGTATTTAAAGATCAAATCTACGAAGACCAAGGATTGCACTATCGTTTACTCAATCTAATTCAAGCTAAGATAAATTAAATGAGAAGTGGTTGTAACTAACAACTTAAAACAAAATACGGTTGTGAAAGTCAATAATAAAGCATCCGACATCGTGAATTCATCATGAAATGAGGAATTGAAACAAAAAACTATTCAGGGTACACAATTAACCAATTCTCGACTGAGACATAGAAATATAGCAAACACATTACCGTGGAATCGAGTACTATATCTAGAAACCTAGAATCATAAACTGTTGTTTGGTCCTAGAGATCTAAATACACATTTCTCATAGGTCCATAATTAGCCTTAACATCAGATTTCGTTGGTTAAGGACTAATTGCTTGTCTAAGCTAGTTCAAGCATCTAACAGGTACTTTTGGTGAGTTAAAAAACCTAAAATCATAAACTAGGTGATCAAGTTTGTCTAAGCATTATACACAGCAATAGACGGAGAACACATAAGGTCTAACCCTATTTGTTCCTAATTCATTGAATCCTCAATCCCCTAAAAACCCTAAACCTAATTAGAGAACTACTCAAACATAATCAAATAAAACAACACAATCAATATCTTTGAAAACATAATTGAATTGCAAAAAGAACAAATCAAAGGGTTCAAATTCTTCTCCAAAATGTAGAGGATGATTCTTCTCCCTAAAGCTTACAAGAGTCTTCCATCAAAGAATGAAAATTTCTGCCTAAAAATATTGAGAACCTAACTTAATATAAGCTAAAAACAATTCGAGTAATCTGAAGTAGCCGGTCGTTCCACAGATCGATCTTAAATTAATCATTAATGGGTGGAACGGTCAATCCCAAAGTAGTTGGTCGATCCTCAGATCGAGCACATCTTCTGGTGGCATAGAGACCGATCTGTCCAAAGGCAAATGATCGATCCTAAGGTCGTGAACAAATTCTGGTGGTGTGGAGATTGATCGAACCAGGAGGGGACCCATCGACCCTGGTCTCTTGAAAACGCCAAAAATGCTCCTTTTTGCTCTAATCCATATTTTGAATGCTTAGTTCCATCCTCACCCATTTTGTACCTGGAGAACTCTAAAAGACTAACAAAGAATCGAAAACACATGAAAATATGAGTTGAAAACCAATAAAAATAAGGTACATCAACTCCCTCAGACTTAGCTTCTTGCTTGTCCTAGAGCAAGCTGAAAAGCTAAAACCGAAAAGCGAAGTGTAATCAAAGGAACTCATCCTTCATAAGAATACTACAAAATCAATTCCTTTAGAAAACAACATGAAAAACTAGCCTGTCAGAATCGAGACCACCTTATACTTCCCCCAGACCTTATAATTGTCTCAAGAAAACTCCGCAGTCCAAGTGAGTGACACGAATGCACCATACCAACTTCCTAAGATGTCTAAGTGTAGTCTCATTGAGGGAATATCGATCAAAGGATACGTGGGTTTTTCACAGTCTTAAGACTGCCTTCTATATGGTTCCCTTCTTCTCTTTACATCTAAATTGCAGCAGATTTTTTCCTACTTATCTAAGGCATCATTTTTTTTATCGGCTGTCCAACCAATTTTTTCTCTACTTACCTAGGATATCATTATATTTTTTAATTGGTTGGTTCTTTATAATACATAATAATATGAAGATTTGATCAGATATATGCCTAATTACTACTCTAAACACTATCAACGTTCACTTTGGTTTCTTTTAAGAGATGAGTGTTTTTATTTCTTCTTCGTATGTTTCATGATTATTGAATGGCTCTTGTCACACTCGATTGTTTAACAAAAGAGAATATGTATGTAATATAGTTTTGTCTCATTATCTTAATAAAAATTTGAAAAAAAGAAGAATCATGGTTTATGATGGGCTACAATGGGTGCAGTAAATAACTTTGAGAATATCTAATCAATATACAATATTTTTAAAGATTCTATTTTGTAAAAAAAATATTTATAAAATCAACAAATTAGTAACGGAATATTTAATTCAATGACAATGTGAGAGTCTATCATAAAGTTTGAATAACACAAAAAAGTTTTGGACTTTATAAAATCATTAATCTAATAACTCTTGATTTATAAAGATTTTAGAAGACTTTTTACAAATATATAAACTAATAACACCAAATATTAATAGAGTTTTGTAAAATCATTATTTAATAACACTAAAATCTTAGTGACATTTAAATCTTTAGAATTCTATTTAAATACACAAACCAATAAACCTCCTTAATATTTAATACTTTTTATATTTCATAGCATAAGTTCTTTTAGAGTTTTTTTTTGTTTCAAAAGATAAATTGTTTTCCAAAAATCAAAACAAAAAACTAAATTAAAAGTAAAAACAAATTTAATTTTTCATTTTTTTTTCATTTTTTTTTCTTTCATTTCTCTTTCCATTCTTTAATTAAATGTTAAGATAAAGTTATTAGTTTTTTAGAGAATACAAAAAGCAAAAAAAAAAGAAAATTTAATGACGTGAACTCAAGCAAAACAACTTATATTATAACATAGGGAAAGTATATTTTATTTTAAGATACTCACATGAGTATTACTCTTAATTTACACCTCCATTATTGAGATACCCACTTAAGTATCTCACTAATATTATATTAATATATTTATAATAAATTAATTGTTTTTTAAGATTACTTTTAATTTTATTAATTTTACATTAAATTAGACATATTTCAATAATGTTTATATATATATATATATTAAAATTTTAATATAAAATTAATTATATAAAAAATTATAAATGATATAGACAATATTAATAATATAAAGTATTATAGAGAATTTTTAAAAAAATACTCAATTCGAAATATTTTTCTTCAAATATACTAGTAATGGAGTCTTTTTTTAAAATGACTTTGGCTTAAGAAGCATTTTTGACAGTTTATTAAGAAAGAAGAATGAAAAAGTTATAATTGACATTTTCTTTCTGTTTTTCACTACAAGAAAACAATAATTTAGCAACGCCATTTTACAAAAAAATTAGGACGTCGTAAATTAGAGGCGTTTTGCCAACTCATTTACGACAAAATGTATAATCGTTTTAAAAGGGTAGCTATATTACGACGACTTGACAACGTGTTAACATGTAAAAGCAATTTCATTGTAAAAACGTCCCCAATAACATTTTTGCAACGAAATTTATTTACAATGACTTAAAGACGAGTTTTGAAATTTGGTAAACACGTTTTCCGTCTTTGAAAATTGATTTTTCAAAAATCTAAATTACGTTGTAAAAATGTCTCCAAATATTGTTTCAGTTGTAAAAAACGTCTTAATTTTGCAACGTGTTTACGACAAACAAATGTTGTAATATACTCGTATTTTCTTAATGTTCTAAAATAATTATTATTAGTTTTTTCCTATACAAGGTGGAGGTCTCTCTTCATAATTCACAACACACACAAAAAACGTTTTATGAAAAAAACGTTTATTTAAAAAAAAAAGCTAGAAAAGTGTCTTTCAGTGGTGATATATGCATAGCAAGGAATGTGGATGTATATGCATAGAGATGGTGTTGGAAACATGACAAAAGAGTATATGAATGGGGTTGAAATATTCATGTAACAAGCCAATGAAACCGAAATCACAGTTGAATCGGGTAAGATATTATGTCCTTGTCGGAAATGCAAAAATACAAAATTTGCTCTAGTAGATACTGTTTGGAATCTCTATTAAATAGGGGTTTTACATCATATTATTATATCTGGTTTCACCATGGGAAAGGTTATAGTGCTGGTGGAAATGATGAAGCAAGTAGTAGTAATTATAATAATACTGGAAGTAATGTAGATGAACCGATTAATTTGCATGATGTTGGTAATTTGAATGAGGTTCATGGGGTTGTAGAGCATGATAGGATGCATGAGATGGTCACAGATGCATTTTAGGAAACCAATACAGAAGCAGTAGTTACTGACGCACCAAACTTAGATGCAAAAAGGTTTTCTGACATCTTAGACGCTGCAAACCAGCCTATCTACGAGGGATGTAGAGAAGTCTGTCTAAATTGTCACTGGCAGCTAGGATTATGAGCATTAAAACAGATTGTAATTTATCTAAAACATGCATGATTATGTGGACTGACTTATTCAAAGAGTATTTGCCATAAGACAATGTGTCTGTTGAATCATATTACGAGATTCAAAAATTGGTGTGTAGTCTTGGTTTGCCTTCTGAGATGATAGATGTTTACATCGACAATTGTATGATCTATTGGAAAAATGATGATCATCTACAAGAATGTCGATTATGTAAGAAGCCGAGATATAAGCCACAAGGGAGTGGGCGAAAGAAGGTATCATATAAGCGGATGTGGTACTTACCAATAAGAGACAGGTTGAAGAGATTATATCAGTCTGAATGGACAGCACCTGTGATACGATGGCATGCAGATCATTCACAGACGGATGGTGAGATCAATCATCCTTCAGATGCAAAGGCGTGGAAACCTTTCAGTACGGTACATAAGGATTTTGCTAGAAATATTAGGAATGTTTATCTTGCTCTATGCACTGATGGTTTTAGTCCGTTTGGAATGTCTGGTAGACAACATTCTTTGTGGCCAATAATCCTTACGCCTTATAAACTTCCTCCGGGATTTGCATGGAAAAAGAATTTCTATTCCTAAGTATTCTTAGTTCCTAGTCCTAAGCATCCAAAGCGGTCACTCGACGTATTTATGCAACCTTTGATTCATGAACTACATTAGTTGTGGGCTCATGGGGTTCAAGCATATGATTGCTCATCCCAAAATAATTTTACGATGAAGACAGTACTTATGTGGATAATAAGTGACTTCCCTGCCTACGGAATGTTATCAGGGTGGACAATGCATGGGAGATTAGCTTGTCCTTATTGTCGTGGGAGGACAGATGCATTTCAACTTAAGTATGGAAAGAAGGCGTGTTGGTTTGATTGTCATCGCTGGTTTCCGTCATTGAACCATCTGTACCGATGAAACAGGACCTTGTTCAGAAGTAAAGTGAAGGTTTATGATCCCTCACCATCGTATCAATCTGGCGCTGAAACTGAAGCAGAAATTGATTATTATGCTGCTCTAGCAACAGTTCCCCGTGGGGGTAATTGGCATTGTCCAGGTAATATGCCGCAATATTATGGACATCATCACAATTGGCACAAAAAAGTATATTTTTGGAGCTGCCATATTGGAAAGATATGCTGATTTGATACATTTTGGATGTGATGCATATCGAGAAGAACTTTTTTGAGAATATCATCCATACAATGCTTAACGTAGGAGGAAGGAGTAAAGATAACAAAAAATCATGGTTAGACTTGCCAACTGTTTGTGCTAGAAGTGAGCTGCATATGAAAAACGATGCCAAAATTCCAGTTCCCATATTCAGGTTGTCATCAGAAGCGAAAACTACGCTATTCAGTTGGATGTCATCAGAGGTGAAATTTTCTGATGGATATGTTTCGAATCTCTCCACATGTGTTGAGCAAGAACAAAAGTTTGCAGGGATGAAGAGTCATGATTGTCACTTGCCAATTCCTCTCTATCTCTCTTCATTTTCTAAGGTAATCTCTCTACCTTCTCTCTACATTTTATCTCTAATTTTATGGAACTAGGATATGTGGAACTAGGATAGATGGAACTAGGATAGATGGAATTAGGATAGATGGAACTAGGATATATAAAATTTAAAAATTAAGATAGGATTAAGATTTTTTTGTTAATATAGATAATTAATAGATTGATTTTTGGTTATATGTAGATATATATCTATGGCTCCCCGTAAGCATACATGACAAGTCTACTACAACGATTTCGTCCATGGCATGTCTTCATCTTTGGGATCTGCTTGAGCATCGACTTCGTCGGCGATACCCGAAACACAGCCAAACTCATAGCCACTACCGGAGCAGCAATAAGAGGACCTAGTTGATCCTGCACAGGTACCTGGAGCTGTTCATCCGGATCTCATGGTCCCTCCGGATGCACCCTATGCGCAATATAGGGTGGAAAATATTCTCGTGAGTGAAAATCATAGGAAATTTCCGGTACTGCATAGCGATCGACCTTCTGGTACTTTTCGGTAAATTAACTATTTAGTATTAATTTTATTATTTGAGTTTAAAATTTTAAAATTAAAATAATTTCAAATTATATATTTACTAATCCCAATTTTTTTTTGTGATATTCCGGTTTGGTGTCGATAGCAAAGTGGGGAGAAGCGTTACAGAGTGTATCAAGAGTTTCTTTGTCGAGGCGATCCCTAACTAGAAATCGACACCACACTATATTTGTGTAATGTGATTCAAGATCTTCGCGGTAATTACAAATTTTAAATTTTAATTACTTTATTTTATTTAATTTATATTTAATTACTAATTCATACTAAATCTTTTTTTTAACAGTAACGTTGAGACTAGGACGTTTCTATCAACGAGACCGTCAAGCAAGAGTTCAACAAGAAAGCCATGAAGCGGCTTCGTAACACTGTCTCTGATTGGAAGATTGACTGGGAGGTGAAAAGAGATGACGACAAACCTACCTTTATGATAGCTGCAGTTTGGGAGGGGTTGAAGAATTATTGGGTCGAACCCAACTTCGTCAAGAAAGCTGCTATGTGTCCTGCTTCTCGGAAAATGCTTGGTCCAGACGTTTGCCACTTGCTATGCCTCACACTGCTGGGAAGACTCTTTTTGGTGGAGTCGCTCTTCAGATGGTAAGTTGTTCTATTTATAATTAAAATATTTACTTTATTTAATTTTTAGTTACTTATATATTTAATTAATTAAAGTTAGGACATGCTCCTTCTCTTCCGGATTTGTTCGAGCGGACTCATAAGAACAAGTCCGTTATTTTTGTTGACGCTAGGTCAAAGAAGCTACACAACGAGGTTGTAGCTGCTGTTCAGGAGCGTCAGACTCAGCTTTCCCNTTCTGATGGTACTCCTGTGGAATTGACCACTTCAGAAGTAGACACCATTTATAAACAGGTATTTAGTTAATAATTAAGTACTTAATTTTATTGTTTTATTTATGGTAATATAATTAATACTAACATGTTTAACATTTTTACCAAATTGCTCTAAAGAAGAAAGGACGGATTCTTGGAGTTGGATCTGCGTAAGATGTCCCACATGTCACTTCTACTTGGATAGGGGATAACTCTCTTGGACTCAGTTGACTACTTCGCGAAACGAAGTAACAGAACTAAAGCGATCGACGGTGGAACATCAGCGATCGACGGCTCAGCATTTGGCAGCAATGGAGGCTATGTTTGATATTTTGGTTGCGGGCAATCCTCATCAGATGGAGACATTAGAGCAAAGACGTAGGACACTCGGGATCCAGATTTCGGCCCAACAGGATGTCGATTTAAATCAGCGAGTGGCTGAGGAACAAGATGTCTTTAGTGCAGATTTGTACGATGAAATTTTACATTAAATATTGTATTTTTAATATTTTTGTAAAAACTTTTTTAATATTAAATAAATAATTATAAAAACAAAATTAGAAATTTTAACAAAATTTCTAAAATCAATATAAATAATTATAAATTTAATTTCTAATTTAGTTTTTAAAATTTAATTTCGTCAATTACGTCTCTATTTTGTTGTAAAACTAGTCGTCCCCATTTCATATTAAAAATGTACGTCTCCAATACGTTGTAAAACAATCGTCCCTATTTCGTTGTAAAACTTGCGTCTCC
This sequence comes from Lepidium aucheri, assembly GCA_900406435.1. Classification (NCBI taxonomy): domain Eukaryota; kingdom Viridiplantae; phylum Streptophyta; class Magnoliopsida; order Brassicales; family Brassicaceae; genus Lepidium; species Lepidium aucheri. The sequence continues at coordinate 16,140 of OVBA01002453.1, read as the reverse complement.
AAAACATTGTAAAATATTCCATCCCAATTTCGTTGTAAAATATGGAGTCTCTAATTCGATGCCAAATTTTGGTAGTTGTAAATTCGTTGTAAAATAAGCGATGTTAATTCGTTGTTAAGTTTACAATGCTTTTACATCGTCATATTTTACAACGACTTTACAACGCACTCAATATTTTACAACGAACTTACAATGTGCTTTTCACGATGAAGTTACATCAATTTTTGGGCGTTAGAAATTTTACAACGAAATATCTTTTACGACGATCTGGGCACAACGAAAATGCATTCGTCCCTAATTCGTTGTAAACGTTGGAGTTGTAAACCAAATGTTTTTTTGTAGTGTTTGTATCATTATTTTTTTTTCAATTTCATAAGTGGCAAATTTTGAAATTTTGTATAAAATATTGAAAATAACAGTTTTATAGTTTCCAATTGTGCTAGATTTTCCAATTCCCTTATTTATAGTTTCCAGTTGTGCTAGATTTGCCAATTCTCATAATATTTTCAACTATTCATACCAAAAATGAACATAAAATGGATATTATGACATATGTGATTTAGAATTCTATATTTGTTATTCTTACGAAGAAAAAGTCTATATATTGATCGAACTATTGCCTCTGAAGTTTCACAGTCTCAACAAAAGAAGAACTAAGTTTCAGTTTATGAATTGTAGTACTGAAGAAATGTCGACCGTCGAGAAACCTACTCCTTTTAACGGCGTTAAAGATTCAACCAAAGTTCGAGTTACGATCGTCCAAACCTCCACCGAATATAACGATACTCCGGCCACTCTCGGTAAAATTTTGTATTTTATTTTTGTTGTACATATTCTAAGCTAGTCACATTAATCTAACGAATATACAAACTAAATTTCTTGTTTTCATTTTCAATATGATATAATGATACATATACAGTTTAACGGTATTGTCTACTGATTTTGAGTTGGAAGCACTCATATTTTTTTGTTGCAGCCAAGGCAGAGAAGTATATTGAGGAAACGGCGAAGGACAAGGCGGAGTTGGTGTTTTTTCCGGAGGGATTTATCGGCGGATATCCTTGTGGGTTTAGGTTTGGTTTAGCAGTCGGAGTTCACAACGAAGAAGGTCGTGATGAGTTTCGCAAGTACCATGCTTCTGCTATTCAAGTTCCTGGTATAATCTCTCTTGGGCTTTTTAATTTATCTTTTATATATCTTCCAAATTATGAGATTTGTTTCTATCCACAGCTTTAAATAATATGTTTTGGACAAATTAAAAACTTAAACCTAACTTTGAAAATTAAATATATTTCAAGGATAGCCTTGGACAAAAAAAAACCAGTACAAACTCGACCAAAAACAAAAACTAATACAAACGAACGAACTAAACCAAACTGAACCGTCTTGTTTTGTTGGAATAAGTTGTGAAAGGTGGTGACTAAAGTGAACCAAATCTTGTTAATTTTCAATTGCAAATTTGTCAAGTATTGGACTGGAGAGTTATATCTCTACTTTGATTACGCATTAGGGTCACTAAATGACTCTTTTGTTTGATTTATGTAATGAATCTTTTTTAGGCCCTGAAGTAGAGATATTAGCAAAGGCAGCAAGGAAAAACAATGTGTACTTGATAATGGGAGCTGTAGAGAAAGATGGATATACACTCTATTGCACAGCTCTTTTCTTCAGTCCACAAGGTGAGTTTTTGGGTAAGCATCGTAAACTCATGCCCACATCTTTGGAGCGTTGCATCTGGGGTCAAGGAGATGGATCAACCATCCCTGTTTACGACACTCCCATTGGCAAACTCGGTGCGGCTATTTGCTGGGAAAATAGAATGCCTCTCTACAGAACTGCCTTGTACGCTAAAGGTTAGTTTGTTTCAGACTCTTTTTTTGTATCGAGAGTAATCCATACGAATCTGGGAAATCTTACGGATATGAAACCTCGTTAGGCATATTTAGTTTTGATTTTTAACAAATTTCTATTACTTTTTGGTGTTTTAGGCGTTGAGATATATTGTGCACCTACTGCTGATTGTTCAAAAGAATGGCAATCCTCAATGATGCACATTGCAATGGAAGGTGGATGTTTCGTGTTATCGGCTTGTCAGTTCTGTCAGCGAAAACATTTCCCTGATCATCCTGATTACTTATTTCCCTATTGGGATGACAACAAAGAACATGATGCTATTGTCTCTCAAGGTGGAAGTGTTATTATTTCACCTTTGGGTAAAGTTCTTGCCGGACCAAACTTTGATTCAGAGGGTCTCGTCACAGCAACTCTTGGTATAATCCTCTTTGATATTCGTCTTAGCCTATTATGAAAAATACTTAAAATCTTTTTAACCTCATTATATTGAGAAAATTATTTGTTCTTAACTAGATCTTGGTGATATAGCAAGAGTCAAGTTATACTTTGATGTGGTTGGACATTACTCGAGACCAGAAGTTTTACATTTGACTGTTAATGAGCACCCGAAGAAACCAGTTTCATTCGTGTCAAAGATGGAGAAACCAGAGGATGAACCAAATAAGTAATCAAAGATTTCGTAGTTTGTGAGTTGGAGTTGATGTCATTCTAATAATGACGTTAAGTTCAATATGTTGTGTTTCAGTTTCAAAGTTTTATGTTGGAAATATGTTTATCTGATTAGTACAATAATGTAAGATAGCCATTGGATAAGCCAATTGTTTTTTTCTTTTCTTCTATATAAAACTCAAATATTCTGCTATCCATTTCCAATTTGAAGTAGCTTTATATATGGGTACAATACAATTCTTTGAATCTCATTTTTCTTTTGTCTAAATCATGAATCGAACTTTGATATCGGTTATGTTGTTTTATTTTCCATTTTATGTCAATCACATATTTATTGTGTTTTGTATTTATATGTTCGATATTTTTTGTCGAAACAAGATTAATTGTGCTTCCTATCCTTTTACCTAAGAACACATATATTAAAAAACTAACTTTTTACAAAAACAAATCATTTAATATTTAAGATTTTTTATAATTTAACCAATCATAGAAAACAGTACATAACATTATAATTTGACGAATAACCATGAATTTCTTCCTAGTTAATTTGGGAACACAATTTGATAAGGATCATTGTTAAGATCACTTTTCTTGGATTTGATGTTGACAATGGTTTTGTAGTTGTGAAAGACAATCGGACAAATTGTTAAGATCATTGTTATCTGTTTTATAAATTGTTATTGTATGGAATGATTCACATAATACAAACATTATTTAATTTTTTTCTGTAAATTTTTCCAAAAGACTACTATTGAGAAAATGAAAATACAACTTATGGAAAAAAGATAGCATATATTAAATTTAATGTGCTCATAATGTTCTTTATATATCGTCATCAATGGTGTTGATGGTCTAGTCAGAAGTTTGATAAGAAAGGCAAAATAATTGCAAAATTTTGTCAAATTTGTTTTATTTATCATTGACAATGAATTTAAAAGCAGATTATCTTTAGGTTAGTGGCAGGTGGTAAATCTACTAAAATTATATATATATATATATATGTACAATTAAGATTGAGTTATGCTGCTTATATTATATAGGAATTTAGTTATTAGGTCGACCAGTTGTAGTCCAATATTTTTTTTTTGTCAACCTTACTCATTCTTTTTATTACTAATGGGATTGATAAAGACCCGATCCATAGCCAAATTATTTTCCTTCCCCTTCTGGGAGGAATTGAACTCTGGTGTCTAAAGAAAGCTAAAGTGGCATCTACCATTGGGCCACATGTCCTCGGCATTGTAGTCCAATGTTGAAAAAAATAAAAAAAAATGAAATAAAAAATTGGCTTACCAATAAATAAACAAGTGTTGCAAAACAGAATTTGAATTACTTACAAAGAAGGAAAGAAAATAGGATAGACTTTCTTACATTTGGAAGACAGTACGTATCGTACACGAATAATCCACTCTAGTATACCAACTGTGACCAAGATTTCTTCCAAAAAATTTCAGACTGATGATTTGGATTCTCAAGCTTATGCACATAATTTTTTAGTCTTTCATAGCCTAAATCTCTTTAAATCCCAAACAATATTATGGAAAGTTATACGATTCCCTATAACTGAACTCTAATAATTACAAAAATAAATTTAACTACTTGATAAAAGACAATTTTTTCCTAGCGTATATGCATCTTATGTAACTTGAAATGGGTCGATAAACTTATTAGCGTAGTAAATAGACACAATCATTAGTGTCCATTACGAAGATGTCAACGTTTGCCATTAAAAGCATGTTACATCTTGTTATTTATTGTTTCCGAATGTCTATTTAAGCTAGGTGAACAATGAATTTTGTTAAAGACGAAAAATTACTTTTTTTTTTGCCAGCGGTAATATTAAGATTAGATTACAATGACAGGCCTATTATCTAGATTTCTACATAAATGTCGTAGGTAATAGGATTCGATCCTTACTGGTGTATGTACGTCTGCCTATAGTGGACTTACCACCAACCACTGGACTAAAGACCACTTAGTACGAAAAATTATTTGTATATCCAACTCTTCAATTGTTGTCTATCTTATCTTGTAATTGGAATAATGAAAGATGGTATTTAACTAGAATTTCCGTCTAGAGTTCAGCCTTTTTTATATTGAAATTTTTGATTGAATTTGGCTTCAATAAGTTGTGAGAGGTGGTGACTAAATAAGTGAACTAAACCTTGTTAGTTATATCTCTAGTTTAATTAAGCACTAGGGTTACGAAATGATTCCTATCGTTTGGTTTATGTAATGAATCTTGTTTAGGTCCTGAAGTAGAAGGATTGGCAAAGGAGTTAAAAACAAAAATAAAATAATTATAATTAATTAATTAATAATAAATACCAGTTACAGAACAAGTTACAAATTTCATAAAATGTTACATTCATAAACATTTGAAAAATGAACAACCAAAAGTCATAAACATTCATAACGATCGCTATAATAGCTTCTTACATTTATACTAACAATAATAGCTAGAATATATAATTCGGATCAACTTTGTGAGATCCAACCTATTGGTGAATTTTCTAATTTTCATGATTGTGATTTGTCGATTTTTTAATGTAATCTTAAAAATATTATGAATGTGTATAGATATTTTTATTAGTATTTTATTTGTAATGGTTATTTATATATAATTTTGTATATTTGTAAGTAATTAATTTGTTGATTTCTCAAAGGAAACTATTTGTCAGAAACTCAAGAATTACATACTAATTTTCAGTGTTTTTCTGTTCCCAATGACATGTTCCGGGAAAAAAAATTGTTTAAAAATCGAGTGATTCCTAGTAGTCTAAAATTTGTGGCCAATATTTGTAGTCAAAATTTTTTGTCATAATAACTCAAATTGTTTTGTAGCATATTCATATTAAATTTGATTGGCCATTGAAGTTTTTTGAAACAGAAATAAATTAACCTATTTTTACTCTTTATACACACTTTTTATTTATCATTTTAATACTTTTTATTGGTGTAATTATTACTGATGTAATGTTGTTTTCTAAATAATTCTTATCAAGTAATAGTATTAGATATTTTTTGTGCTTGCTCATAAATAGTCGGTTGCTAGTAGGTTGCATGATTTTGTCTACCAAGTTGAATGTATTTAACTTATGGGGCCACTAAAAATGATATGCATACCTTGAAAAACAACTTATGAGTATTTTAAAGTCATCGATCATATTGCATAATCCGAAGTTTGCAGCAGTTTATGGCTGTAAATGGTGACAAAGGAATTAGAGTAACTGAGTTGAATATTTATTGTTGTTACCAGTTGAGTTAGAGGAATGTTGCAGAAGAATTGGAGAAATTTTGTGGAAAACTATATTTTTATTGATAAAATAATTGCATGGGTTGACTGAGTTTTGTTCAATTAAGAATTAAGTTAATGAAATTCAATCTTATTCAACAAAATTATAGTAAGAATAATTTGGTTAAAATGATCAATGATATACACTCGTAAATAATTTGTCCAATTTTAGTTATCAAGTAACAAAACAAACATTTTGCCGAGTTGTTCTCAGTCTGGTGGTTAGGAGTCGAACTAATGATTTGGCACCAGGATTTGATTCCTACACGCTACATTATGGCAGTTTAAAAAAAGAATTTTAAGGGTGGACTTTAGGCTATTGATTTGGTCTTGTCGATCCAATGTTGACAAAAAAAACATTTTAAAAAATTGATTGTTTGGTTTAGATTAATAAATATCTATATATATATATATATATTGTATTTATATTGCTATTTTAAATTTTCAGGTAGAGAATTATATACATATATAAATAGTGAATTTTTTTTGTTCGGTATCGATTTTTTATCAGTTTGGTTTTTTCCTTATTATGAATTTTTTTAAGCTTTCTGAAAATATTTAAATTTTAGAATCTGAACCAAAATAAAATCAAATAAGTTTTGCGTATAAACCAATATTTATGGCCATGATACCATGATGTTTAGAATTTTTATAAACAACATACAAAATTTATATGCAAATAATCGGAGAGGAAATACAAAATTAATTTTGTAATAAACTTTATTAGTTAGTTGTTAATATATATATATATATATATATATTAATCAAAACTATCATGTATTAACCAAAATATTATGGTAATTTAAACTTTATAAAATATTTTTAAATAGTTTTTAACTTTATTAAGTATTAAATAGTTCTCTAAAAATTAATTTTAAATGCACTTATTTTATAGGATACAATATTATTTATTTTCCTCTTAAACTAGTATTTTTAATTCCTCCAAATTCAGACAGATTCCGCTGTTACCATTTGAATTTTAGTTTTATTCAGCTAAATTTTGCAAGAAAAATAAAAAAATTCCGCCATATTCCACATTCAGTCAGATTCAGCTGTTACCATTTACACCCTATTATATACACATGTCTTGGTCTTCGTAGTTGTATTTTCACTTCTGATAAACACAAAATTATGAGATTATAAAATATTAACTGTTGCACATAATTGCCAAAAACGAGTGGACCAATGGTAATGCTTTCTTTACACAGTTTTAGACATCAAGCTTCACTTAAACATCTTCAATCCTGATTTAGCATAAATAACTTTTATTATATTTTTCTGCTTGTCAAGATCGTATTTACAATATGTCATATTTTTAGGCTGAAATTCTCGTTTATGGAATCATCAAATTAGATAGAAAAACCACCTGCTCTAAGCTCTAAACTTGTAGGCCCAAATTGTCTTGAATGTTCTTCATGACTCTTTAAATCTTCATAAGTGTTCTTAGTGATTTTTTGAATCTTCTTTAGTGTTTTCTGTCTTCTCGTCCGAGCTAGTGGTGTTATACAAGATGACCGAAGAGAACGGTGTATTGGATTTGCGCTAAATCTTGGTAATTGTACAGCTCCTCTACTCGAGTTGTGGGGCATATATTATGGGTTGGCTTTAGCGTGTGGATCGATGTATTTGTTGTTGTTGGTTTTTTTTTTGGTTTTAATGTTAAGATTTATACCAAATGAATGTTAAGTACATTCCGCCTACAAAAAATGTCTCTTTACAGAGAGATGAAACATAAGAGGTGTGAGCTTATCGCTTAGCTATTATAAAGGATAAGAGATACAACCAAAATTGAAGCCTAGAATAGTGAGCATATTTCCTAGGCGTAGAACGAACTAAACTTGCCCATTGTCCTGCTTGGAGCAGAGAATCTGGTGGATTAGCAGCTACCCGAGAAGCCAAAGACTGCCATACTGCACGCGAAAAGGAACATTGGAAGAAAAGATGACTATGAGACTTGTTGGCAGAAGAGCAAAGAACACAAGATGCCGAGTTAGTCACACCCCATAGTTGCAATCTGTCTTTAGTATTCAAACAACCCAATGAAGCCATCCAATGAATGAAAGAGAATCGAGGAACTGCTTCAGAAAACCACACAGCTCGGTACCACGGGACAATAGGATATGGATATCTAATATTATTCCATGTGCTAGCTGTGCTTAACTTATCCACATAAGAGGATGAGCTCTGTTTCCACAGGTATATATCTGGTCCAAGCTCGTCATTGGGTACATTCATACTTCTTAACAAAACCTGGAGATTCTTTGATTTCTCTGATCTCGCATAAGGAGATTCCAATGGTCCTCAGCCTTCGCCTCGAGGACTCTTGCTCCCTTTGGAATCCTTAGTTCCCGTGGTCTAGCTTGCCCAAAGTAGTCTATGAGGGGACCTAAAGAAGTCCATGTATCATACCAAAAAGAAGCTTAGTGTCCAATAACCACCTTACATTGAAAAAAATGCCTTGACGATGTCTTTTATCTCAAGCATTTTACGAACGGCCCAAGATAGTCTTGGTGAGGATTCCATTAACCAATAGTTTCTCCTACCAAAAACGTTGTGATATCCAACCAAGCTACCCACAATGAATTGGATGTAGAGAATAAATTCCAGACCTGCTTGAGCCTGAAGACCACTGCAAAATCCTCCAACTTTCTGATCCCCAATCCTCCTTCCTCCTTAGGAGTACAAATGTCCTTCCAAGCAACCTTTGCTCCTTGAGCATTTCCTATCTTGTTTTCCCAAAGGAATGCCGAGCATATAGAGTATATCTTAGCATAGAATGATTTAGGCAACACAAATACTTGGCTCCAAAAATTCACTTTTCCATAAATCACAGACGAAATAAGCCGAATCTTCCCTGCATATGTCAGAAACCTTACTGTCCATGTTTGAAGCTTCTTTGCTATAGTCTCAATGAATGGTTGAAGAGTAATTAGTGATAGCTTTTTAGGCTGTAATGGGAGTCCAAGATACCTTGTTGGAAATTGTCCAAGACAAACTCCAATAAACTGAGAGGTGGATTGAGCTTCATGCTCCGCAATGCCCGCGAGAAATAGGTCCGACTTAGCTGCATTCATATCCAGACCTGACATGTCTCTAAACTAATGTAGAATACGAGTAATCCCTCTGAGAGAGGTGAGAGATCCATCCGAGAAGACTAACAGGTCATCAGCAAACGAGAGATGAGTTAGCTTTAGCGTCAAACATAGAGGATGTTCTTTGAAACTCCCGTCTGAAACACCTTTGTCTAGCATCCTTACCAAAACTTCCATTACCATGATAAATATATAGGGGGAAAGAGAGTCTCCCTATCTCAGTCCCTTTTGACCCTTAAAATACCATGCCAGCTCTCCATTAATAGCCACTGAGAAACTGGGAGTTGAGATGCATTCTTTGATCCACAATATGAATTTCCGAGGGAAGTTTTGAACCTCCAATAATTTGAGGACAAAGTCCCAGCACACCGTATCAAAAGCCTTCCTTATATCCACCTTAATCATAGAACTTCTGGCAGTTGTGGGTCTATGTTATTTTCTTATTACTTCCGAGGCTAGTAGCATATTTTCGCTCAGATTTCTCCCCTTCAAGAAAATGGCCTGATTAGGAATATGCATTTCTGTAATAGTGGCTTAAGTCTGTTGGGCAATATCTTGCAATCACTTTGTAGACCAGGTTACACCAACTAATTGGTCTATAATCCGTCAAATTTTCAGCAGCCAAGGTTTTTGGAATAAGCTATGATTGTTGAGTTAAAGTCCTTAAGCAAGGAAGCGTTAACAAAGAACTATTTAACTACTTTCGTTATATCCCACAACCTGCCAAGCATAAAGATAGAACTCGACGGGAAAGCCGTCCCGGCCAGGTACCTTGCTTCTCGGCATAGACATTATTGTGGTCCTTACTTCTTCATCTGTGATAGGAGCTGTCAGAGAAGCCTTATCTGCATCATCACAACGAAAAAGAAGAAGAGATTGCAGTGTTTCCATAGTAACCAGTGATAGTGGCATATTCGTTGTACCAAGAACAGATTGATAGTAAAATGCAACATGATCCTTAAACTCCTCAAATTTTGAGATTTTCCCACCTGTTGAATCTCGTAAGAAGTGGATATGGTTGTGAGAGTTCCTTTGAGTAACTACTTTATGGAAAAACGAGGAGTTCCTATCTCCATTCTTCAACCACTGCATCCTCGATTTCTGTTTGAAGAATTTTTCCTCATGAGATAAAAGCTTCATCCACTCAGTTCTAGCCACCAACTCCTTATTAGTTAATGACACATTTGGTCCAGTTAGGAGTTGTCTTTGTAGAACCGCTTCCTTAGCCTCATTAGACTTAACCCTTTTAGTTATGCCGTTAAAATTTACCTTGTTCAGCATTTATAACCATGGCTTAAAGAGCTTAAGAGACCTTGCCAGCTTGTACTGCCTTGAACCCACAATAGTCTCAGCCAACCATTCATCTGGAAATTGCTCTAGGAAAAAAGCGTGATTGAGACAGGTATCATGAAATAAGCTAACTCCCTCTAATGCTTGAGCAAACTACGCCATACCATTAGTATCAACATCCGATAGTAAATAACTGGAGTGGTGAGAACTAAGTAGAATTTGATTAAAGTCTCCAATAACAGCCAACGGAGACCTTGCTAGAGGCGTGTTTCCCTGAAGCCAAGACAACTCTTTCCATCATTCCAGCCTTTCTTCGGGCATTTTACATAAACAAAAGAAACTGATAGGCTGATCCCCTCTTCTTGCAAAAAGATCCCACATGAAACCATCTGGGCTGATGCTTTATACACCACCAAAGTGACCCTCAGATCCCATACTACCACAATTATGGTTGTTTCATGACTTTCAAAATTCCATTACCATTTCCATCCCCTAGGAATCATTTTCACTTTCCGACTAGACTGAGCTAGTTGCATCTTCGTTTCCAAAAAAGCTCCAAAAAGGGGCTTGCGGATGTTAATCCAAGCCTTAGTGACTAGATGCCTTATAAGGCTATTTAAACTTCATATGTTCTAACCAAAAAACATTATATATCAATGTTAATGATGTAGCATAGTCTGACGGCTGCTAGATTTTTGAGAGACCAAAATGACGGGCGGGTCTTTTTCCTCCCCTGGCGAGCTGCTAGCAAAGTGACAACATGCAGCCACTGTTAACCCCTCTACGAGACCTTTTTTAGAACTTTCCATATCTGAACCTTCCAAAGTCGGTTTCTCAGCTGCTTGTGCTGGTGCACTCACAGCCGCAACGACAGAAACAGCAACAACGGGTGGTATATGAGAACATAAACCCACTTGCTTTGCATTCTCCTTCTCCGTCTGAGTTGGAACATGTTTTTCTTTGGCTTGCTCAACCCCACTTTCCGAAATCTGGAGACCAATAGCCGGGTTAATGGTCAGTTAACCTTTTTCAATAAATTTCCACCTCATCTCCCTAGGCCTACCTTTGGAGAAACTAGCAGTACTTTTACCAGCTCTCAGCCCTTTTTTGCGGCTTAGCGAGCAAGATTTTGAGCAATTTTGCTTTTTGCAGCAGAGCGATTAACAGGCTCGGGACCTCTGGTTGAATTTTGAACTACATCAGAGCTGACAGAACAAAATGAGGGGAGCCAAGGGTACGATACAGAAATTTCAAATCCCCGTCCATCCGAATAACCAGAAATGATCTTGCTTGGCAGTTCGTTTAACAGATTCACCTCGACCAATACTTTAGCCACTTGGAAATTCTCTTTTCTCTTCGTTTCTAGGTGTAACGATTTTGGTACACCAATTGTCGTTGCCAACCTTCACAAACTCTCTGCGTTAAACAGCAGGTATGGAACTCCATGGAACTCCACCGTGAAGTGCGCTTTTGTGAGAGGAGATTCCTTATTGTGAGAGGAGGTTCCTTAGGTGTAAAATCCGGAGACCAGTTGGTAATAAACATAGCATGGCCTAAGATGTTCAAAAAGATTCTTGCTCAAGAGAATAGCTCTGGTGTTTGGATTCCTTACTCGAAGCAGAAACGCATCATCTTCAAGCTTATGAACATAAATTCTTGGCCCATAACGAGCCTAGAGAGAATTCCCCAATAATTCTTCCAAACTCTGGTGGAGGACCATGAATTTGAGCGTATAGAAACTCCTGGCAAGAGAGCAAGGTTTGACCAGGCTGGCAAAGGAAGGTTTCAGAGTAGCAGACATCCCTAGTCAACACCGGGACAGCCTGAGAGGATGCTAAATCCAGCATCGAGAAAACTAGTGATTCTGCAGCACTCTCCAAAGAATCCGCCTGAAGCATGGTGGGAGCAGCTACTTCATCAGAAGTAGAAGCTTTGGATCCAGATGGAGAGTTAGTCGAAGTTCGACCCATACCTGATTCCAGATATAGTTCACAAGGTTGAGAATGAATTCACGGCAAAGGAGCTACTTCTGCCACCACCAGCGCTGGCGATGAGGCAGAGGAGAGAATAAGAGGAGCAAAGACCGTACTAGAGATCGGTGCAACTGCATCTGAGTTCACCGATGGAATCTTCTCTTTATGAGATTTCACCTTTGTTCCCTCAGATATCAGAGGAGATCAATTAAATTTTGGTGGCTGAGGAACAATAGGTTTTGGCTTTTTCTTCTTGGTGGTCATCGGCCCTGCCGGCAAGGTATCACCTGGCTAGACGAAGCAGAATTTACCGGGGTGCTGAACCTTATCGCAACTTACTCTCTCTATCGCTACTTTCTCTCTCTCAGGCTCTGTTTGAAAAAGTCGTTGTTGGTTTTCTTACGACAAGGATATGTGATTTATATTCTCCGTCCTTCCTAGTATGTTTTTGCTATGATTATTATCTAGGGACTGGTCAGTTCGAATTTTTCATGTTCGTAGCAAAACTAATCGTCTTGCAGATGAATTAGCGATTATGTGTTTACTTTGCATTTAGGTTTTCATTCTTTTGATTCTTATCCTCAAGAAATTCATTTGATTTTGATAGAAAATGCTGGAGGAAATGCGATTTCTCAAATTGTTCGAACTTGATTATTTATTTTTTATAATAAAAGGGGCTAAACCCTGTTTCTACACCGAACAAAATGATTCTAGTATCAAAAATTTAACTCCGTTGATAGATTAAAAGACTGGTTTTGGAGAAAGAACATTGTTACGATGGCCAATTGTTGAAAAAATGACATTTATTTCAAACAATATATAATGGTACTAACTGGTACCTGAGTAATCTTGTGGAATGTGTAAAAAAATTTTATTCTTCAACTACTTTTTTTTGAATTCACCCGTTATGTTTGTGGAAAATTATGAGGAATTTTTTATATTTTAGTTTTTACTAACAGTTTTTGCATGTAAGGCAAATCTTTTAAATAAATTATACAATTAATAATAAATATTAATTTTTAGTACAAGTAAGAGTTTATATATAATTGTATTTTAGATACACATTTGTTTCTCAATTTAGACTATTTTTATATTTTTCGATTCGGACAGGTATTAGCGGAATGGTGGAATACTGTCGAATTCAGTTGAATTACTATTTGTTGTTACCAGTTGTGTTGGCTGAATTATATTAGTTGGATTGTGTAGAGTAAAAGAATAATCAACTATTTTCTTCTAACTAGTGCATACAATTTTGGAATTTTTTATATTATCATAAAAAAATATGGTCACATATTTTTACGTAAAATCTTTTTAATGGTATTTTTTTCTCTTGTTATTTTCATTCGTCTTTCTCAAATCTAAGAGTTTGATTTTGATGATGCTTCACAAGATAATGCAATTCCACGAGATCAGTTTGATAATAATGAGACAAGCGGAGAGAATGAAAAAACATTTTTTTGCAAGAACAAGAATGAACAACAAATGGAACTCATTTGCAAATGATACGAGAGAGAATTAAACAACAATTGTGGGACAATTTTCATTAGTTGATAACTAATACATTAGTGTTTATGATATTTTATTTTTTAATATTATTTATTTTAATGAAATACATTTATTTGATTTTGGCTATGATTTAGAATTTTTTGGTGTTGAATTAGAATTTCTCAATCTAATTATTCTAAAACTAAAAAATTCCGTCAGATTCCACATTCGACAGAATTCAGTTGTTATCATTTGATTTTAAGTAATTCTGCAAGAATCCGCATAAAAAATAAAAAAAATTTTTGTCAAATTCCGCATTCAGCATAATTGCGCAGTTACCATTTACACCCAGTGACTTACTCGAGAACAAAATTATATATTTGTACAATATATGTACTAACATCAATTATTTAAGTAATTTTATCATTTTCCATTCAATTTTTTTTTTAAAGTTAAACATCAATATGGAATACTTCTTTTTTCTTTTTTTCTTTTTTTCTTTTTGTCACTTATGTGATACTATTTTCAACTAATTATACCAAAAATGAACATAAAATAGCTAATGTAACAAATGTGGCGGAGAATTCTCTATTTGTTTTTCTTCCAATTATTGTTATTACCCTTGGTACGGGATAAACACGTGAATTAGTGGTCCCAGCTCTTTCTATATCCAATTTTCGATTTTTGGAATCTTGTGCAATAAAATTTGGCCACCTAAAAAAAAAGAGAGTCTATATATTGATCTAACTATTGCCTGTGAAGTCTCACAGTCACAACAAAAGCAGAACTAAATTTGAGTTTATGTCTTGTAGTACTGAAGAAATGTCGACCGTGGAAAAGCCGACTCCATTTAGCGGCGTTAAAGACTCAACCAAAGTTCGAGTTACGATCGTCCAATCCTCCACTGAATATAACGACACTCCGGCCACTATCGGTATAATTATTTCTTTCATTTTGTTATTCATAATCTAAGTTAGTCTCACTAATCTTAAGAATATATAAACTCAGTTTCTTGTTTTCATTTTTCAATATAATATAAAGATATATGGACAACTAACTCACCTAACCCTCGATTGATTTTAAGTTTGAAACCCATAATTTTATCCGTAAGTTAAATTTACGGAGTAATCATTTTTCGTTGCAGCCAAGGCAGAGAAGTTTATTGAGGAAGCAGCAAAGGACAAGGCTGAGTTAGTGTTGTTTCCGGAAGGGTTTATTGGTGGATATCCTCGTGGGTTTAGGTTTGGTATTGGGGTCGGAGTTCACAATGAAGAAGGTCGTGATGAGTTTCGCAAGTACCATGCTTCTGCTATTAAAGTTCCTGGTATAATCTCTTTTTGACTTTTATTCAAATCTTATCTTTTTCTTATCCAATGATATTTTTTTTTACCTATACTGAGCCAATTATTCACCACCCAATCATATCTTGATGATAACATTCTGTTACTTTGGGAAATGGATTTTTTTTGCCCTAATTGGTAATTGTTTTTTTGGTTTTAAATGAAAATTTTTTTTTATAAGAGATTACAATTAAAACAATCATATTAACTTAATTTTAATCTCTTACAAAAAATTTTGTTTTTTCAAAATAAGGAAAGCAATTATTAATCGGGGTCAAGTTTATCTTCTTTTTTTTCTGAGTAACAGCATAGGATTTTTATTTTTTGTGTCATAAATGTATAGAGAAATGATTTTTTAATTGTCACAATCTCACAGATTTTAGTTTGGGGAGGTTTTTCTCCCATTTTTCCGACCAAAACAAATTCACAGATTTATTTATTTATTTATTTGGTCAATTACAAATTTACAGATTAAACTATGGTTTTAATACATATTTATATTATATCTTCTACTTGTTTGGCCACATATCATTAGACTGTGCTATAAGTAATTAATTTACATATTTTCCAAATAATTCAATTCGTTTCTATACATATTGTTGGAGTAATTAATTAGAATCGTCTTGTTTACTAATGGATTTGTCATTTGGAAACACACTAATTTCTCATATTATCATTCTTAAAATCTCCTTTTCTGAAATTTTTAGATTAAATTTTGTTGGAATAAATTAAAAAAGGTGGTGACTAAATAAGTTAACCAAATCTTGAATTTTCATTTGTATTTAATGAATTGGAGAGTTATATCTCTAGTTTCATTAGGCATTAGGGTCACGAAATGACTCTTTTTGTTTGGTTTATGTAATGAATCTTGTATAGGCCCTGAAGTAGAAAGATTGGCAAAGGCAGCTAGGAAAAACAATGTGTACTTGGTAATGGGAGCTATAGAACAAGATGGGTATACTCTCTATTGCACAGCTCTTTTCTTCAGTCCACACGGTGAGTTCTTGGGTAAGCATCGTAAACTTATGCCCACATCTTTGGAACGTTGCATCTGGGGTCAAGGAGATGGATCAACCATCCCTGTTTACGATACTCCCATTGGCAAACTCGGTGCGGCTATTTGCTGGGAAAATAGAATGCCT
>OVBA01002452.1:0-34331 GCA_900406435.1 Lepidium aucheri | reverse complement strand
TCTACGTAAAACAACCTAGAACGACAATTAAAATGAAACGGAGGGAGTATTAATTAGCATGAGGCAGGGGCAGGCAAAGCATGAACAAGTAATTATCAGGAATAAATGCAAAGAAAAGGAAAAAAAGACTTACGCCAGTGAATACAGTTATGTAGTCGTCGCCTTTCTCATCATTCACCGGATATGATTCTTGCCATCTACGCCAGATTCCACTAACACTAAATTTTGGCAAAAACTCAACCTTAAACGAATAATGTGAACATCATATTAGAACTTATACCAGCCTGATGTTTATAAACGTTACTGTATTCAAGAGAACTAGGAGACACAGGTATGGATAGTATTAGTTACCGAAGACCGTGCGTAAAGAGGAGCAAATAGAGCGTTAAAAAGCCCATGAACGTGATGCAGAGGGAGACAATGGAGAAAATGATCGGCTGATGTGTACTCCCAAGCTTCAGTTAGCATTTTTACCTGGAACATATACAACCTTATAAGTTATAAGCCACATCATAATTCCGCTTGCCACTGGAGAGAGACATAAAATTACTTCTAACGCTCAGAAGAGATCAAGATTATTACACAGCCACACTCTAATGCAGTCGAGTGAAGTGTAAATATGACATAAACTGCATATCCTATATACCTGGGAATTGATGCTTTTGTGAGTATGGACAACTCCTTTTGGCTTACCAGTTGTACCACTAGTATAGACGATCAATGCTGGATCATCTGCGCAAATTTAGACTGATGTGATGCAGAAAAGACCAGAAAATATTTTTTTGAATGTATCTTGGCAGAAAAAAAAAAGGCAGCCTAATATATAAGTTCATCCTTTTCAGTGTGTTCAAAATCTTACCTAGAAGTTTCGCTTCTGCTTCAAATCTGTCATCCTGAAACTGATTGCTTGCAACAGTTTCTGAAGTTGAGTTAACAACAGTGGGAATTAGAAGAAATTGAGCGCCACTCTTTGCTGCGATAGTTTTCATAGTTTCACTATGGTCCTCTGTGCTTAAAATCAGAGATATGTCCTAAAAACCAAAGACAGTAAGGTTATATCCCCCCCCAAAAAATATTAATGATTAGCAGTAGAGGGCAAAATGATATTGCTAAGCTTGATTGTGGTAGAAAACAGAGTAAACCTGAAAAACCAAGGCCTTCTAGTACTTATTCTAGAGAGCACCGGTTTTTAATGTTGGGAAAACAAATGATGTCAGAAAAACTAAGAGTTTAGATTATGAATCAAAATTTCTGAGGTCACATAATTAAAATCAGGAATACCTAAAATGTCCACATAAGAAACCAAGTAAACAATTTCCTGAAGATTATATGGCCACATATCAGAAATTAAAGCACGAGAAAATAGGAAGGCAAATAGATTTTCATACTGAATCATTCATCACATGTAAGAGTTCAGCCTCTGGGTAGCTGAGTGCAAGTGGAACCGCAACACCACCGCTAAACCATGTTCCCAGGATTCCTGCAACAAACTCAGCTGAAGGTTTTGCCACAATTCCAATTCTAGCTCCTTGAAGACTACCAAACCCTCCATACTTGCTAGCTTCATCTCCCTAAGAAATTTAGTAAAGGCAAAAAGTCAATAACTAGAAACCTGTTAGAAGCTTTGTAAAATAAAAATGCAGTGATGGCTTCAAGTTGATATATATAGCTACCGTTTGAAACCAATTACCATACATTTGTAGTATCATCTTTGCAGAAGAATTTAGATATTCTCAAGGCAGACGATGTTAGTTGGCCATAAGAGTAACTCTTCCCATCGGCTTTAATTGCTACCTTATCACAGGAACTAGATCCTTCTGAAAAAGTTGCTTTAAAGACTTCCATGAGTGAACCAGTCTGTGTAGCTGCAACATTGATTAATTTAGATCATCGAATTATAAGTATATAAAGAGAAGATTGTGGTATATGATTGTATTCTTCCGAGATGCTGAAATTTCCATAAAGTCAAATCAAAATGATATTTTGCTCTGTGTCTATCGGATCATCAACGTTACACACTGAAAGCATGAATCTATACGACATTTCGTCGAACACGTAACATGCGTAAGCACAAAAACAGACACAGACATACAAAAAAGAAAAACACGAATCGAAACCAAACCCAACAAAAGAAGAGCCCGATCACAATCACCGGAAAAAGAAAGAAAGAAAGAAAGAAAGAAAGAGAACTTACAGAAGAGATGGTTAGATAGGAAGAACCGAAACCCAGAACAGAAAAACGAAGTAGCTGGGTGAGGCAAACGAGAGGAGAGAATTATGGAGTTGTGGTGGTGGAGTCGAAGGTTAATTAAAGACAAGTAGTTGAAACTCTTTAATGTCGTAGCGGTCATATTTAGGTGAGAAGTAATGTGGTTCGTTAAAAGAATTATTAGAAATATCGAATCGAAAGGTTTCGGCTTTATCCGGTCGTAATCGAACAGTCAAATTACGTAACAGTTCAATCTTTCTTGTGTTTGTCTTCGTCGTCAGCTTCAGCGACTGCAGCGTTTGGCAACTTTTCTTCTCAGGAGAATTCAGCCACGTGCGTGTTTATGCGATCAAAATTTCTTGTTACAAACTCCAACGCAGCAGCGACTGTTTGAGTTTGATTTTTTTTTCTTTTCTGTCAGTATAAATATAAAGTTTACAATAAACAATAATAACAGGCCTAGTGATAATAATCACTTTAATATGATCTATAACCAAAAAATATACATATGTTTTTTTCATTGTTAAAATCATATAACTTCAAATTTAAAATTAAGTTTTGTTGATAATTTTTCTTTTACAATAAGCACATCTTATTTATTAAAGTAGGAAACACTTTCATTTTGACTGTGTTATAAACTTTATGATAAAATTAACATATGGTTTATAACAATCCTTAAAAATTGGATAAATGTGATTTTGTTAAAGATTTTTAAATAAAAATTCAAATTTAATAGAATAATTCTACAAATCTAAAATTTAATAACAAGTATCGGTTACAAATTTGGTCATTGATTCAATTCTGGTTCGGTTGGATTATATTTTCCCGTACATAGATTTAGGGTGCATTCTGGAATATTATCGGGTTCTGTTCATCTAATTCGCTATTTTGATTATTTTGTTTTAAGACATATTCAGATATTTTATTTTTAGATATAATTTGGTACATTATATATCGAGTCCGGGTTTAGTTTTTTTATATAAAAATTCAAAATTCAAAATTTGTTTTTTTTTTCAAAACTCTATAATTTAGTTCTTGATTTGTTCCATATCGGGTTTGTGTTCAGTTTTTTTAGATATATAAGCTTAGGATTTGTGGAGTGTTTTGTACGGTTTGGATCGGATTAGATTATTCTAATTCAAGTTGATTTTGGTTCGAATTTTGGGTCACTAGAAAAATGGGTTGGCTAGCCATTCAGGAATTGAACTTTGGTGATGGATCCAATTTCAATCAGCTTTTTGACTTCTTCAATTACGGCCTTTGTTCTGTCCAGCTGAGCTTTCTTCTTTCTGTTTAATCGGTTTTATATGTCAGGTCGATATTTAGCTTATGACTTGTGATTGCCGGGTTGATTCTAGGTATGTCACTTGGTGCCCATGGGAATGTCATCACATTCTCTTCAAGGAGCCAAATAAGCTTCTCTTTGATTGGCTTGCTCAAATCAATGTCGATGCTTACACATTTTGTTGGATCTGTCAAATCGATGTTGACAAGTTCAATAGTCGATTGGTCTGGCTTCTTGGGAGCAGGTGGTTTAGTTAGTACTCTGATTCCTACTGATGCAACGATCATGCACGATTTTTTCCTTCACTTCAATTCGGCAATGAAGCAAGTTCTTCCCATCTTCTGATCTCCTTTGTGTGTATAGACCCCTTTGTTTGTTGGGATCTTAACACATTGATGCTAGCTTGAGGGCACAACTTTCATCGTGTGTATCCAAGGTGTTCCTAGGATCATGTTGTAGATTGGTGGCTTATCTACAACAAGTAGCCTGATCCATCTTGTAATTCTAGCAAATCGGACTGCTAGCTTCACCGTTCCAATCATATTGATTGTATTTCCATCAAATGCGGTCAAGGTCCTATCCACGGGTTTGAGCTGATAATCCAGTAGTGCCATCTTATCCAAAGTTTCTTTGAATATAAGGTCTACTGAACTCCTAGTATCAATGAGAATTCGGGAAATATCATAGTCATCAACTCAGAGTTGACGACTATGGGGTCATTATGAGAAAAGCTGACTTCTTTAACATATTCAGTGGTGAAAGTGGTCACCAAATCCGATACGTGCATGCACTCCATGATGGGCTCCTGGTTGACTGAGGCGATAACCTTTTGTTCGTATTTCTTGATTGAACAAATAGTATCGTCACAAATCTATAATCCACCCATGATTACACCGACAAAAATTTGTGGATCACCAGATCCATCATTTTCTCCTTTTGGCTTTTGCCGCTTAGTTGTCTCCGAGGTGTCATCTTTTTGATTTGCTGATTTGAAAACAGTTTCTCGTACCTCGGCTTCCTTCCGCTTTTGTGCTTTGTACCTCTGGTTTTCCTCTTCTGAAACCTCTAACTCTTCTTTACTGAATTTCCCAGCAAGGAACTCTTGCAGTTGTTTGCACTTTGTGGTCGAATGACCTGCCTTTTTGTGGAACCCGCAATATTCGTTATGGTTGTAGGTGTTGTTAAATGAGTTATCGCGAGGGTTGCTATTCTCCCCAACTTGGAAAGCGATTATTGAGTTTGCTTTTTCTCTATTGTGTTGTCTCGGCTTGTAGGCCCTTCGCTCGGCTCTTTAGTTGTCGAGTTCCGCTGCGTATCTTGATTCTGTCAGAGGATTTGTTTTTCCTCTACGTACTTTACATGTCTCGCCACTCTGCAAAGGGCATCGGAGATCGTATAGTGCCTGTTGACGAAAAGGTCCTACTTAAGTGCCTCATCGATCACCATTTTAGTTCAGAGGGCTTCATTAGCCATGTCGTCACTGACTTTGATTTTTGTCAAGATATTTTTGAAGCATCCGAGATACCACTTCAAAGGCTCGTCAAATCCTTGCCTTAAGGATTTCAACTTAGTAGTCGAGGTGTCCTGCTTGATGAATAATGCGGACTGCTTCATAAACAACTTGGCAAGTTGGTTGAAGCTTTCGATTGACCTGGCTGGCAGCTTGGTGAACCATACCAAGGCGTCTCTAGTCAAATTTTCTGCGAAGTGGTGATAGTAAGCTGTGTCTTCATTGTCCATGGTGTAGTTGTCCTGTTCATCATGACATTGAAGGCACTCATAAATTCTACCGGGTCCAAATTCTCATCATAGAAAGGGCATCGAAGCCGTAATTCTTTGTTTGCCGAGACTCTTCTCAGCTGTGGTGCGAATGGCGAGTTCTGCGCTTGAGCTAGGATCCTTCCTATCTCGGGTACCGAGCTGGTAGCTTGATGGAATTTTGACCTCATGTCATCCATCATCTTCAATACGGTTGTAGCTTCTAACATTGCTTGACCATGTTGTCCAGACATGGTCGATATTACGGAATGGTCTTATACCAAGGTGTTTATTGGCTGTGGACTTGGTAAATCTTTAAATATTGTTCTTTGAACACTAACCAATGATTCCGTGCACAGAATATTGACTTGTGTAGTCGGGAGACTACTCTTATTAAAATGAGATTCGAGTCTCTCGAATCTCTCGGCGTTTCTCCAATCAGAAGCTTCATGCTGTGCGATAAGGTTTCGTACTAAGGTCCTGAGCATCGGTGATCCCGGTGGTGGTGGCGGAAAATCAGTATCTTCACGAGTTTTTTGAAGGTTCTCCTCTTGAGTTTGAGTTGAATTCAGGGTTGATCCATTCATTATATCGACATGCTCCTGAGGGAGAGGTTCCCTCTTTTGCGGTGTGCTGATGGTGATTTTTCCTTTAACCATCTTCCTTTTCTCAGAGTTCTCTCTTGCTTTTGTGAAGATGTCCTTTGATATCTCCCCACAGACGGCGCCAACTGTTGAAACTGGTCGTAACACAATAAGTACTAAAACTAAGGTTCCTGATTAAAAGAGTGGAGGAAAACGGGCAAGGACACTTGTAGATTGGATTAGGAGCAAGAGCTAGTTAACTAAGAACAAGAAGAGATGATTGCCAACTTGGTGTTCTTATTAGACTTTTGTATGCAAAAAAGTGGATCATTTTCTAAAAGGATTGTGCCTCTATTTATAGTTTATAGAGGCAGTTACATGTGTAAAAAATAAAGAAAGATTTACAAATCTTTTTGATAAGATTGAATATAGATTCGTGCTAGATTTGTGGAAATCTTCCATGTCAGAACAGAAAAATTTCCATTTATTTGTTTGCTGACGTGTCATCCGACTTCTCTTTAGATTCGTAGAACTTTCCAAGACGAGATTTTTGCCGAGTCGAATATATTACCTGATTTGAAGACCTAGTGCTTGCAACCAGGTTATTATTTTATATTCATTCCATTGTTTTCAGTGGATCAAAGTAGGATCTCGGATCCACCTCCAATATTTTAGATGCTGGGATCTGGGGTAATTGATTTTATTTTGCTTTTTCTCTTATGATAATGTTATAGAGCTTATTCCAGAATATATAACAACATATGCTTTTTATCAGTATTATTTTGGTGAAAAATGGTAAATGTTTTTTAATTTATTTTTGATTTTTATTCTAAGCTATTTCCAATTATTATAAATTATTATACTACTCCAATTTTATGTACTTGTAGTTCCGTTGGTTCCGTTGGTTTGAAGTCCAATTTTTTCTCAACTCTAACAATAATTACGTTTTAAATGATTAGTAGTTGACAAGTAGTATTTAGTCCAGTGGTTGGTAGTAAATTCAATAAAGATAGATGCACATGCACAATTAGTGATCGAGTCCTACTGTCTACTAAATTTATGTGGGAATTTAGCTAAAGACAAACTTTTGTAATCCATATAAATATTATCTTCGACAGAAAAACAAATAATTAGTGGTTGAACACTGCCACATGTCTTTCAGCAATTGCGTCTGTGTTTTGATTATTTTTTTGGAATTGTGTTCATTTAGATCGTTAGATTCATGTTGATATTTTAGAATATTTTTTTTGTTACTTTAGAGGCTTGAAACCCGAACTGATATCGATCCGAATTGAAAGAACTAAACCCTATAATATATCCAAATGGGTCCTAAATCTATGTACCCAAAAAAGTGTATCTAATGCCGAACCAAAACCAAATCAATAACTAAATTTTAGCTTATTAAAGTTTTTTTATTAAATATAAAATTACTTTGAATTTTTAAATAAAAATACCTGAAACCCAAACCAAACTCTATCCAAGAAATATAAATATTTGAATAAACCTTAAATCTAGATAATCAAAATACCGATTTAGATGAACAGAACCCAACAAAGCACCACAATATGTCCCCAATCTATATACCCAGAAAATAAAATCCTAACTCCAACCGGAACCGAATCAATAAACGATTTGTAACCGATATATTTTTTTATTAAATTTAAGATTTTTAAAAATTTTCAATTATTTTTTTATTAATTTTGTATTTTATATATAAATTTGTAACAAATTCCATCATAATCCTATTTTAAGGGTTGTTATAAACATTAGGTTAATTTTATCAAAAAATTTATAACACGGTCAAAATGAAAGTATCTCTCGCTTTAATATATAAGATATCTTTTTTTAATCAATAACAACTAGAGTAGCAAAAATTAACCTACTTTCAGAATGTCATTTCCACTCGCTTCTGTTTTTATCGTCTAATTTTATTTAAAACAAATTGTATAGGCTTAAAGTTGTGATTTACAACTTAATAGGAAAGATACAAATGCAAAGAGGCGCAAAAAGCTCAGATGTGGAAACTTTGAACATTTCTACACGTTTATCTTTGCACCGGTCACATGTCTTCACATGTACGGTGGATAAGAGCTCCGGGGTTGAGGTCTAATCCTCCACGTTTTGAACTCCCTATATCACCACTATGTAGCCTTCGGCGAAGGCCAAAAACCATCTTAAGAGTCTTCTCCTCTCGTTCTTCACTCTTGAAGAATTTTTTTTCGTATCAATCCGCCGTAAAACTGAAGTTGTCTGTCACCAAAGATAACAAAAATCTCATATACTTCAACGCCTTGTAATCAACCCATGGTTTTTGATATTCACCCACCTGTTTTTGTATCCTCGATAATAGTGGAAGGCAGCCGAAGATTCACACATGAAAATTAGAACAGCTACAACAAAATACATAATATGCAAATCCAACGGAGAACAAAGAGAAAGAAAATTTTGAGATCCAAAAAAAAATTGGAGAAACCAACACCGGTCAAACCAGATTGTATTAAACCTACACTACACCTAAGTAAAACTAAAGCAAAGAAAATTAAACTCAAAACAAAATTAAAAAACCAACAAAACAACGAATAGTGGAAGATCCAGAAGAAACACTGAAGAAAGACTTTGGAAAGTAATCGACCAAACCAAAGTTGATCGACACAAAAACACAATGACGATCTGACAAAATCTCCGAAGAATTTATTTATGAGAAGAGAATCAGAGCAACCAGCGATGGAAGGATCGAGAGAAAAATATCTCTCTAAAGAAGAGAAAGCAACTCTTTTTGTGAAGTCTTTTTTCTCATTTTTCATTTCCACTCACTTTAATATATTATTAGTAAACTTTTGGTTAGGAGTAATAAATTATTTCTTTCTCGGATGCTTAAACAATTGTCTTTTTGGTAGTTACATGCGACTGTTCGCCAGCGACAAATAATCACTAATTTGAGTCACTAGATTTTTCAATGATCAATTTTCAGCAATCAATTATTGTGACTGGTTGGTGGTTTAGTGACTTATAAAAATAATTGTTACAACTGGTTGCTAGTTTAACCACCAGCAAAAGAACAATAGCGATAATAAAATAAGAATAAGTGACATAAGAAGCTAATAACAATAAAAATAATATGGTAACTACATTGAAAATAAAATAAATTAATCCAAACAAAAATTAGAAAATTATATTCACTAATTTTTTTTTAAAAATTGATTATAATAGTTGTATTAATACACATCCATAATATATATAAATATATAAATAAATAAATAAATAGAGATGAATTATTTAGATTTTTAAAATACAATCTTAAATTAAAATTTTCAAATAAATCAAAAATATTTTTTTTTGATATTTAACATAAATGTATTTATAGATAACTTAATTTTATAAAAAAATATGAATAAATATTCAACTATGTCATCTTTTATTATATGAATAAATATGAATAATTTTAGTAGCTACGAGGGAGCAGCCAAAAATGCTTAGAGGGATTATGAAGAAGGAACCTGATCTTCCTAGACCTCGTTTTTATGAGCCACCAATTTCCTTCCCAGAAGTCGTCAGCACTAAGGCACAGAAAAAAGATCTTCTCAAAGTTACGAGCAGACATGAAAAAGGTTGGAGTACCATTGATGATGTTGGAAAGTTTGTCTCAAGTTCCGATGTATGTGGAGTATATCAAGATAATTCTGGAAAATAGATAGAAATATCGAAGAGGTATTGGAGCTACATGGTCAAGTGTGCAAGACATCGTCTGAACCAAAAACACTCATTAAGATGGAAGATCAAGGTGAGTTTACCACTCCTTGTACTTTTGGAGAATTTGAATTCGATGATGCTCTGTGTGATTCAAGTGCAAGCGTGAATGTTATATCATTCGAGATAGTGAAGAAACTGGGAGTTGAATATATGTAGGATCACTATATCTCCATTTCATTGGGAGATGCTTCTACAAAGCACCCACGAGAAAAATTGGTAGATTACCCGCTTATGGTTGGAGATTGTCTGGTACCAACAGAGTTTACTGCGGTAGAGATGGGACAAGATGGTGCACATCCACTAATATTTGGAAAACCATTCATGGGTACAGATGGAGTAAACTTTGACTTCATCAACAAGAGACTCCTTGAAAAGATCAATAGAAAGGTCTTCCATCTTATCAGGACATCTAGTGGCAGTTCCTGTGGTGTAATTGATTGTGTAAAGAATAAAACAAAGATACCAACAACTGAAAAGGATGGCAGTTTCTATGATGATGTTCTAGATTAAGCTCTCTCAGAAAACTTTATCCTTGATCGAGATGTAGTCACTAATACTTATGTGCTTTTGTTCAATTCTTGTTCAAAGCTTTTTAGAGGGGAGCTCAAACCTGGATGGTCAGAACCTTTTACTATCAAGGACTATCAAGGAAGTTAAGCCTTGTGGAGTTGTGGTGTTGCTGGACACTACAGACATCGAGTTTGTGGATGATGATCCGCACTTGAAGATGTACATTATGGATGCTAGCCTGACTGAGGGAGGAATATTTCCTCCTAAGGATCCACCTGATACCTAAGAAGTGATTGAGTCAAGATAATGACTTTAAACAATCACTGAGTGGGTGGCAACCCACTAGTAAGTTTTCAATGTCACTCTATACTCTTTCGTTCTTGTTTTTGTTGTTTTTGTTTTCCTTTGTTTTAAGTAAAAAAGAGCTATGATCGATCGATCTACCAAGTGATCGATCGATCAAGGAAATAAACTAGAGTGCGCGCAAGCAGTTGATTGATCTAGTGGATAAAGATCGATCGATCCAACAGACCGTACGACTTGCACGCGATCTAGTGATCGACCACACAAACTTGATCAATCGATCAGATAATCCAAGCTACTTGCACTCGATATGTTGATCGATCTGGGGTCGATCCAATGCTCGTACATGCTTAGATCGATTGCTCACCATGGAGATTGATCGATCAAGGGTTCTAGGTCTATCAGTTTTTCTCCTCCTCTTTAACCTTCCTTATTTTTGTTACTTTTGTGCGAGTCTTTCTTCTTCCTTCTTGTTCCCACACCGGGACGGTGTTAAATATATATGGGGGAGGATACTCATTATGACTAATGCATTTTCATTCCTTTTGTTTTTCTTTCGAGTCAGTTCTGAAATTGTATGCGTTGTTGTGAGCTATAACCGTTATTAGGAACCGTGATCTTTGAGGATTATTGTATTGTTATGAAGTAAGTACCATCGATTTGAACATGTTAGGTATCGATTGACTATTGGAAATCCCAGAGGCTGAACAACATCTTAATACCACCCATATTCATCTCAGTATTCGAAGGATCTCATGCCAACTTCACTCTTAACCTGACTTAATTTTCTTGTCAAGGGGCTTGGTATACATCAAATCAGATTCCTCTCTTCAGTCCTAAAAGGCTTATCTGTGTGGGTAGGGTTCCCCTCATCGTTTCAAAGTGTTTTTGCTGAATGTGTTATCTCTGAAGTAGCTACAAAACAAAGTTGGATGCCATGTTAGTAGACTGAGGATTAAAAATCCAATGACACTATTCTTGCTTTCATTCTGAGTTGCTAAGGAACCAACCAGTAAAAAAAAATGATACCCTAGGTAAGTAAGGAGAAACTGGTTGGGCAACCAATAAAAAATTAAAATGATACCCTAGGTAAGTAGGAAGAAATTGGTTGTGCAGCCGATAAAAAAATACAATGATACCTCATGTAAGTAGGGAAAATTGGCTGCAAAGTGAATGAAATAAGAGGAAAGGAACCATATAGAGGATAATCTTGTGTTCAAATTTTGGCTGAAGAAGAGTTCATGTGTCCTTTGATCGATATCCCCTTGATGAAACTGCACTTAGATATTCTAGGAAGTTGGTATGGTGAATTACGATTTGTTATTTGGATTATGGAGTTTAGCTAGGATAATTGTTAAGTGTGGGGGAAGTACAAGGTGCTCTCAATTCTGACAGGTAAGTATTGTGTGGTTTACTATGGAATCGATATGTAATGTTCTTATGACGAATGAGTTCCTTTGAGTGGAATCTTCCTGTTAGTCTTTTTTCTTTGCTTGAGGACAAGAAAGAAGCTAAGTCTAGGGGAATTGTTATACCTCATTTTCATCGGTTTTAAGCTCATTAATTCACATGTTTTCAGAATGTTTATCTGCATTTCAGAGTCTTTTTAGATGGAAAACATGTTTAATTTGGATTATACCCGCAAAGCATGGTTCAAGATAAACCAGAGCAATTTCTGGAATTTCACCAGAAGATTGTTGATAAAGCGATCAACCTCATGATCAATCGATCACTCTCCTTAGTGAGAGTTGTGCTCGATTTGTTGATCGACTTCTATCTCTTGACCGATCAATCACTCTCCTCAGAAAGAGTTGCGTTCGATCGGTTGATGGACCTACATTTCATGATCAATAGATCACTCACTCCACTGAGAGCTACGCTCGATCTGTTGATCGACCAAGACCTATGGGAGATTGAATGTTCAACATAGCTATTGAAGAAAACCTAATTTTTACTATTTTGCTATTTTGCTATCTCGACCAAGACCTGCGAGAAATAAATTCTAATCTTTACTATTTTGCACATGCAAATTTTAGGACCTATAAAAGAGCCATTTTTCTTTATTTTACAGGACATACACCATTGTTACGTAATTAAACCTTGTATTTGAATTTTTGGGAGAGGAATTCCAATCTCTACGCAATTGGAGAAGATTTTTAAGTCTTTTAATTTCAATTGCAATTACTTTATGCTTTCTATTATGCCTTTTGAATTGTTCTCTCTACCATATCCGAGTAGTTCTAAAATCAAGTTTAGGGTTTTTAGACTTGTAGGGAATCGATGAATTAGGAACAAATAGGTTTGCTTGATGTGTTCTCCATCTAATGATGATCTCAATGCCTAGATTAGAGTAGCTAAGTAGTCTATGATCTTAGATTACCTAATTCTCCAAAAAACTTATTAGGAATCAGACCCTCACTATATGAGCAATCAGTCCTTAGCCGCGAAAGTGGATGCTAGGGTTGATTGTGGACTTATCAGACTTTGTTAGTAATGCATATCTAGATCTCTTGTGCCAACGCCAATTAGGATTTCTAGGTTGCTAGATGTAGTAGTCGATACCATGACAGTGGATTATCTATACCTTTATGTCTGAGTCGAGATTGTTACTTGATTGTTCCTCAAGAGTTTCTTGGTTCGAATTCCCTGATATTCCTATGAACTTCCCTGAACTTGATGTTTTAATTTATTGAGTTTACATCATTTATTTCTTAAGTTTTTTAATTGGATTCACCACCATTACTTCATATTGACTTAGCTCTAGTTTGATCATAAAATCGATAGTGTGACAACTTGGTCCTTGTGGATTTGATCCCTAGAATACTACTTCGTTTGTTGTGCACTTGCAGTAGAAGAATATGGTTAAAACTCTGTGATATCAATTTGTGTATAAAATTATGTTGATGAGAGATTCGATGCAAAATTTAGTCTTACTACTTGAACAAGGCTTCAAATCATAAGAATGACTAAAAGATATTATCAACTTTACATTCTTAATAGAGACAAAAGTGGTGATATGGTTTTAATCCTGAAATCAGATGAATTCACCAATTCTTTTGTATGTTGTTGGTGATGAGTCAATGCAATTGAATAATCGATTTAGTCATTTCATTGTTCATTTTTTGCGATTATGTATTATTCACTTATCTTATATTTCATTAGTTTCAAAATAAAATTTTGTTTTCTTCAAATATTGATCTTAAATCGTCAAATTTGTAAATTATGTATTTGATTATTGTGGATGCACATTTAGTTTGATTAAATATTTTTTGTAATAAAATTACTAATCTAATTGCCCTAACTAACTTTATTCGAAACATCTTAATGATATATTTTCAAAAAAGTAAGTTGTTAGTATGATATCGAATATCATTAATTATTTAAAATCACTATTTTTTAAAAAAATTGGTCAATCCATATTTATTTTGATTAAATATTTTTTGGACAATAGTTAGTAATCTACTTGCCATTAATCTAATTATTTTCAAATCAATTGAATAGAGATAACTTATTAATATATATATATATATATATAATATATCTTCTATACAAAAGATGATATATTACAATTATATTCTTATTGATCTTAACATTACCGATTATTAAAATTACACTTACCATAATTATATACATCATATTAATTACCGTTGATTGTATACATAAATGTGTATATATAATATATCCTAAAAAAATTTCACCAAATAAATATGACACTTAATTATTAAATTAAAATTAAGATCACAAAATTTTAATTCATGACAAGAGTATATCACAATTTTGGAATTGTCCAAATACATAAATGTGAAGATACAATGTATCCTAAAATTATTGACCCAATAAATATGACAATTATGAAATTGTATTAAGATCACGTAAATTAATATCATGATTTATGTATATACAAAAGTTCGGGCAAAAAAATATTATCAATCACAAAACTAAACATAAGCCATTAAAGTTACACGATTTAAAGAATACAATATATCATATTAGCTGTTATAATAATTGACCAAGATTGTGATGTCATAATTTTACCTTTGTAACCAATTTATTAGACATAGCCATTAAAGTCAAACGATGTAAATAATATTACAACATACCATATTTGTTGTTTTAAAATCGACATAAGTAACTAAAATTATTGGTGATTGCGATGTCATAACTTTACATTTATAACCAAGTAATAAATACATAAACCATTAAAGTTTGACGTTTAAAATAATAGAACATACAATATTAGTTGTTAAATTAAATCGACAATTGTAACTAAATTTAATGAAATGATCTATTATATGTTTAGTTTACCATTTATAAACAGCAATTGTTACTTAGTCACTTCCCATATTTTTTATAAATTTTTATGATACAATTAATTGTCATGTATTACTAATATATTTTTTAATCTTGGTTTTAAGAAATTAATTAAGAAAATGTAATAAAGACACATAGCTATTTATTTAAATAGTACTTAATAATATAAAATTTGGGTGTAACAATCAGGATTTATTTATGATAATGATGTTTAAAAATAGCAATATTTAGTTAATACACTTTAAAACAGCAATTATTAATCAATACAAATGAATCAATTGATTGTATCATAATAATATATAAAACAAGGTGGAAGATAATTAGGATTAATTGTATTATAAAAAATTGGGATTTATTTAAGATAAACACAAATTATTTTTTTGTAATGATGATTAAGAGCAACAATTATTAATAAATACACTTACCATGTATTATATATTAGTATAAAATATTTAATTATCGATCATTACTAACATATTCTTTTTATTGGGTATTTAACACTATTTACATTTTTTATATCATCCTTACATTGTAATATAATCGGAATTCCATAATTATGTATTTTTAAAATCAATAATGAAATGTAATAAAAACAGATACCATATTTATTAACTTAATATTGTTAATCAATAATATATAAAACTTATTTAAGTTGCATTAAAAATTGATTATTATAAACACGGATCTAACTAACAATTTAAATGAACACAAATTTAAAAAGTTAAATAAACATGGATATTAAAACTTAAAAGGAAAGTGGTTTTAAGAACTTAAATGAACACGAATATAAAAATCTAAATGAACACAAATTTAAATAGTTAAATAACATGTGTTTAAAATCCTAAATAGAGATGAGTCAAAAAAAAATAACAATATTACTTGAATTCCTCTCATATTCATCTTAAACTTTAACTATATATATACTTATTTCCTTTTAAATTTTGAGTATGTTAGATTTTTTTATTTGATGTTTACTAAAATTTATAAATTTAGGGAAGATAAACCAGCCTTAAATTTAAAAGCTAAGCAAATATGGGTCTAACAATATAAATGAACACGGATTAAAAAATATAAATAAACATGGATCTAAGAACTTAAATGAACACAGATATAAAAATTAAAATGAATGTGCACAAATCTACAAATCTTAAACAACCATGTGTCTAAGAACCAAAATGAACACGAGTCAAATAAATTATATACTGCATTGAAAAATATATTTTATGCATAACATGTATCATCATTATAAAATGATTTTTAGTATATTAAGTATATATAAAAATAATATATTTCATATGCAAATCAAAACATAAAATAAGTAAAAGGCAAACAAATATCACATATATAGATATTAAATATATATATATTTATAAATGTATATTTATTTTGCAAAAAAAAAATCTCATATATTATTTTTAATAGAACAAAAAATATTAATAAACTTTTTCTATGGATGAAAAAATAGGAATAAATTTTCTATATATATGAAAAATATACTTTTTTCTTAGGAATGTTTATGGGTGCATGTGGTGTCTGAACGAATTTTTCAGCGTTGCACTCAGAGATAAAGGTTTTGCTATATACATTAGATTCCTTCGTTTATGTCAATTTAAGAAAATGATGATATCATTTTTATCATTTACTAATAATGATGTTAATTTGTGTCATGTGTAAAAATGATGTTAATATTTGTATCAATAATTATGTGATTGTACTAATCGTATCAATTACTATAAATGATCTTAATATTTGTATCATTTACTTTAACTGATGTTAATTTTGTCTCATTTGTAAGAAATATAATTGAGACTTGTATAAGTTATTATAAATAATGTTAGTATTTACATCAATCATGCTAACTAATACTCTCTCTTTTTCAATATAAATGATGTTTTCTGCAGCAATCTGATAATGTTTTTGCTTTATCTATTCCTCTTGATGATATTATCAATTTTTGATGTTCTGAGTATATTGTTTTGAAGTTAACTGCTCCTATTTCTGCTGACGAAATCACTTGTGTTGCCTTCTCTTTGCCCATGAATAAGGCTCCTGGACCAGATGGTTTCACTCTTGAATTCTTAAAGACAACTTGGATTATTATTGGCAAATACTTTATTGTAGCAGTTCAGTCCTTCTTCATTTTTGGCTTCTTACCTACAAGGGTAAATCTACAACTCTCTGTCTTATTCCTAAGAAGTCTGATGCATCATCCATGAAGGATTATCGCCCTATTGCATGTTGCAATCTCCTTTAAAAGGTAATCTCAAAATTCATTGCTAATAGGCTGAAGATTCTACTACCAGATGCAATTGAACTGAATCAAAGTGCCTTCATAAAAACTCGTTTGCTTCTTGAAAACATTCTGCTTGCTATTAAGTTAGTAAAAGACTACCATAAACTTTCTTCTTCTGCTAGATGTGCTATCAAAATTTGATATAACAAAGGTTTTTGACACTATAAATTGGAGTTCATCACTGCAATTTTAAGGCCATGAGATTACCAGATATCTTTGTGCATTGGATTTACTTATGCATATCTACAACTTCTTTTTTTGTCTCCATAAACGGATACCTTGAGGATTTCTTTTCCAACAAACGTGGAATTCGAAAAGGTTGTACTTTATCACCTTACATCTATGTTATTCTTAACAATGTTCTCTCAAAACTCCTTAACCATGCTGCTGCGGGATCTAGCTTTGGTTATCATCCTATGTGTGAAGCTATTCACCTCACTCATCTCAGTTTTGCAAATAATCATTTGGTTTTTACGGATGGTTCAGTTCAGTCTATTCAAGGGGTTTTGAAAATCATGTCTGATTTTGCTGCTATTTCTGGTCTCCACATAAACCTCTCAAAGTCTTCCATTTTCTTAGGTAGTCACATTCTGCCTGGTGCTTTTATCTCTTATCAATGAGACTGATATTTCTCAGGGATCTCTTCCTATCAAATATCTTGGTCTCCATTATCTACCAAGTCTCTATCTAGGATTGATTATGAACCATTAATTGATAAGATGAGATCAAAAATGACTAGTTGGGCCACCATAACTCTCTCTTATGTTGGACGTGTTCAGCTTATAAAATAAGTTAATGACAGTCTCACAAACTTTTGGGTCTTGGTCTTCCAGCTTCCAAGTTGTTGCTTAAAAGAGATTGAAAGCTTATGTTTAGCTTTTCTTTGGGCAGACAATCCTAATGACAAGCATAAAGCGAAAGTGTGTTGGAACGATGTCTGTTTACCTGTTTCTGAAGGTGGTTTAAGGATTTGTTCTTTGAAAACTTCTTCTCGAGTTTTCGCTTTTCATCTCATATGGAGAATATTTCTCATTTCTGATTCATTGTGGATAGCTTGGACTCATCATTATCTGCTTCGTCATTCTTCTTTTTGGGATGCAAAATCTAGGACTTATGGTTCATGGATTTGGAGAAAACTTCTCAAGCTTCATTCTGCAATTTACAATTTTATCAAGATAGATATTCAATCTGGCAGGGATACTTTCTTTTGGATTGATAATTGGAGCTCATTGGGTAATCTCCTTCTTATAATGGGGATTCAGGAACATGGTATCTAGGGATCTCTCACAATGCTAAGGTGAGTAATGCTTTTGAAAATCCCTTGGCTTTACAGTTACTAGTCGCTTCCCGGATATTATCCAGCGTTTACAAGCTGAACCTCTTCCTAGTACTGAAGCTGGGTCTGATTCAGTCTTATGGCATCACTCTTCTGATACTTCCAAACCTTCTTTTTTTGCCTCTATGAATTGGCAGTGGCTCAGATCTCACCATGAGTAGGTACCTTGGCACAATCTCCTCTGGTTCTCCCAATCTGTGCCTCAGTTTTTTGTCTCAAAATATTTGATTTTTAGATTTCCAACACAAAAATTGATTTATTTTCTCTTTTTAACTATATTATTTATTCATAATAACTAAACTATTAATTATATACCAAGATGCAGATGACTCAGTTGGCTTGCCTTTGATCTACCTAGGCCTCCAATGGTGAATTCAAATCACACCAGCTCCAGTTGGAATATTTAGGCTATAGATCATATCTTGTTCATCCAATCCAATCAGCAATGTTGACAAAAAAAAACTATTAATTATACTATAGATATTTTAAGTAATTTTAAAATTTTCTTAATTATTATGCATCCACCTTAAACATCATATATTATGAAACCGTGAGAGTATTAAAATTATGTTAGCTGTAAAAATCAAGTAAAAATTTGTATCAAATGTTATAAATGATGATAATTGATGTTAAATTTGTACCATTTGTCAATAATGAAATTAATATTTGTATCAATTATTATAAATGATAAATGACATCAATAATAAAAGTGTTTTACTCATTCTCATGTTTGTATATATATTATTGAGATTATTATTTCTATTAGTATAAATTAAATTATATTAATCATTATAGATTAGTAGTCTAACCGTTCTCATTATTGTTATATTAAAAACAATAATCGATAATCTATTACATTATTTTTTGGTCAAACATATAAATATTGTATTAATCTAGTGGGCCAAAAAGAATGCAAAGAGTTTGAATAATTATAATTTCACAAAAGACTGCAAACACTTGGAGTTAGCCAATCCGCTTTGATGATAAGGGTTCTGAGAATCTAAAGAAGCAAAAAGCTCGAGAAAAGTTTTCTAAGTCTTATGAACTCCTCTAGTATTGCGAGAAAGTTGGTTATTCATCTGTATTTGCCACCATCTTCAATATCTCTTCACAATCTATGGCATAATAAACTTCTTAAATCTCCAAGTTCAAGAGAGACCCAAAAGCCCAAATGATCTCTTCAAATTCTACGTGTAATGGAGATAAGCATCCAAAATACTTTTTGCTCTCATGTTTACTCTTCCGAGTCCTTCCAGGATCCATCAATAAAACATCAGAATCTTGTAAAACTCTGATCACCTATTGAGGGTTTAGTCACAACTTCTATAATTTATTTGGCCTTGCTGACCTTCCTTTCTTGAACCATCAAATTTCTTTTGTGCATGAACTTGGAACCATTCAAATACTTCTATATCAGTAGTCTGAAGTATATCTTGAAGATCCCTGTCCAAATTAGGAAAAGTCTTATCATTCTTTGATTTTCATATATTTCAAAGAATCCTGGGGAAACTCATAAATTCCTCTAAGTTTGGTAACCGCCAGAAAAAATAGTCCAAATTAATAAAAACTGATACACCTATCTCTGAAAGTATGTTAGAAAAGGCCTAAGTCTGTAAGGTTGAGGGCACTCAAAAAAAATTATGATTTATTAATTCATTCTTTGCACCACATCGTGAAAAACTAGAATCACAACGAGTACCTCATTTTTAAATTCTCTCTAGCTGGTAAGCAACTTGCTGCTGCTTGCCAAATACAATGCCTAATTTTGTATGGACACTCTAGATTTCACCTATATGCCTGGATTTCTTTAGTTGAAGGTCCATACCTAACTTTCTCATTATCTAAAAAGATGTTTCAACCTTATATCCTGATTTTATTGAGTATCTTCCCAATTTATTATAATACCTTTCATAATAGTTTGATTTCCCAAAATTGGTACTCCAATTCCAAGAATTAAAGGTACATCTCTTGGGTCAATTAGGTGTTAAATCAAATGGACCCTTCAAGAACTTATGGAGAGATCAATCAACTGACCTCTATAAGATCAGGATTGATAGTTGATCCTCTACTAATAGCAGGACTTGGAACCAAACACCGTACCCATGGATCATACCACACCAAGATAGATTTACCGTCTCCTATCCTTTTTAAAATACATTTAATCACCATAGCTCTAGCTGAAATAATATTTCTCTAATCATAGGATAAAGAGTCATTCTTAATGGGAGTTAGCAGAGATGAATCCTTATA
The DNA here is from genome assembly GCA_900406435.1 of Lepidium aucheri. NCBI lineage: Eukaryota > Viridiplantae > Streptophyta > Magnoliopsida > Brassicales > Brassicaceae > Lepidium > Lepidium aucheri. The sequence goes on along the minus strand of OVBA01002452.1, from coordinate 13,742 downwards.
GTATCTTCCTCTAAAAATCATTGAAAACAGAGAATCAAGGTAATCTAATAATCTCCATAAATTTTTAGCCAATAAAGTTGAATTAAATTCCTCGATATATCTGAAACCCAGACTTCCTTCTGTTTTAATTTTGCATATTTTTTCCCATTTTTCCCAGTGGACCCCCTTCAAATCACTACTATACATAAGTAGGAAGGACTGTTAAGACCGATTTTATCAGCACTATTTTTCTCGTTTCAATAAAAATTTTGCCCACCAACTTGAAATACTCTCCTCAAGTTTCTTTTTATGAAGAAAAGTATCTTTGTCTTTTAACCTCCTAGACTCTTAGGTAGTCCCACGTAAATACACACACCACCTATATTAGAAATACCCAAAATATCTTGTAATTCTACTTTACCCCCTAGTTGAACTAAATGTCCAAATTGAATTGAGGATTTTGAAAATTAATTTTTTGTCCAGATGTTGCCTCATACGTCTTGAGAATTTCCAAGATCAATCTAGATTGGCTCGTATATGCTTAAGAACACTGAATCATCTGCAAGTAGGAGGTGAGAGACCGTTTGGCTACCTCTAGCTATCTTCAAACCACTAACCTTTTTTATTTCTTCCACCTTCCTAAGATTTAAAATTAATACCTCTATATATATAATGAATAAATATGGAGATAGCGGATCTCCTCATCTAAGACCTCGATAAGGGGTCAAATTTCCCCTTGGTTGATTATTTATAAGAAACAATACCGCACTGACCTAGTACACCACATCACACATCTAATCAAATGTATCAGAAAAACACATTCTCCTTAGTGGTTGTTCTAAAAAATTTATTCAACTTTATCATACGCCTTACTCATATATGTTTTAATTGCCATAAAACTACCATGACATGATTTATTTATCCGAAAAGCATGGAATATCTATTGGGCTATCATGATACTATTTGAGGTTAACCTCCTAAGACAAATGTTGCATTAACCTCCCCGAGACAAATGCGGATGGTGACTCTTAAATCAAATTTGATAAATATCATTTCAATCTTTAACAAAACACCTTTGAGGTTATCTTATAACCCACTTGAATAGACTTATTGGTCTAAACTCTAAAACTAGAGTCAGGTTTTCCTTTTTTGAAATGAGATAAAATAAAAAACTCATTTATAAGAGTAACTAGATCATCTTTTACTATATTCCAAATTTTTTGGAAAAAAGCCTAATCATTCCATTTGGACCTAGGGTTTTTCTCGGGTTCATTTCAAACACAACTTTTTGCATCTATTCTTCTGAGACCATTTCCATTAAATGGTCATTCATCTCATCTTTCACAACCTTTGAAATCTCATCAAAAGCCTCTGAAAAATCAGTAGAACCATTTGAGGAAAATAGATCATCAAAATAGTGTGAAACTAGATTACCAAGTTCCTCTTCATGTGAGACCAATTTCCGGACAGGTCCATCAATTATGTAATCTGATTCTTTTTCCTCCTAATTTTTGTTTGAACATGGGAAAATTCGGTTTTGTTAACACCCTCTTCTAACCACTTATTCATAATTTTTTTGTTTCCAGAAAATTTTCTCCTCCCTTACTTCTGAAAATTTTCAAAAGAACAAAAATCTTTATTTTTAATATTGTTCTAACTTCCTTTGAAGTTCAAGAATCTTCTAGATGGAATACGATTTTTTATGCCATCTAGAAATCTCACCCCTACATCTATTAACTCGCTATGCTAATTTAGGGACACCTAACCTTTGCGATATCTTTCAATCTCTTGAGATCACCTCAGCAAATCTAGGTTTACCAATCCATCTCTTATCAAAATCGAATGTGCATTTTAACCAAGATAGACCTATGATCTGAACCTATCGTATTTTGGTATATCACTTTAGAATATATGAAAATCGAGTGCCAATTCGCATTAGTGTAGGCTTTATCCAATTTACAGAGAGACACAGAGTTATGACCAACACCTCTCCATGACCATGTGTTATCCATACATAGAAAATCTATTAATCCACAATTGTTTAACATATTGTTAAAAAGAATAAAAGAAGAACTACTTCAAAAAACTCCTTCTTTCTTCATATGATTTTCAGTAAATTCACTAAAGCCTCCAATCAGAAACCATGATTTGTTTCTAGTTAATTTAAACTCGGTTAACATTTTCTATACCTCTTCCTTTTTATGAAAAGCCATATCACCATAGATCGATGTCAAAATAAACCTTTTGATTATCTATTTTTGCCTTTATGTCTACAATCTTTTTATTTTCGAAAGATATACTTGGAAATCCTTAAATAATGCTAGAACACACCTCTTCACACTTTTTATTTTTATTATATATGCCAGATATTTAAATTTTTTTAAAATAAGATTATGGTAGCCGGTTTACCACTTTGACTTAGTTCCCATATAAACTACTATATGTTCAAATTTTATTTAAATAATTTTATAATGGTCGGTATACCACCTTATATAAATATTTAAATTTTATTTAATTATTTTAATAATGTTATAATGGCTGGCATAACGCCTAAATAGGTGATTTGGTCCTATATAAATTTACTAAATATTAAAATTTTATTTAAAAACTATTATAATGGCCGGATCAAACACGTGTAATGTGGGTGACTTTGTCATCATATTATATATCAAATAATAGTACACTACACACTATTATTAGCCATAAAAAGAAAAAAGAAAGGAACAAAAAGAACACTTAATCAATAGAGAATATTGTTGACATAATATCAAGTATGCGGATCTAAGTAAAGAAAGTGGCAAAAACAATTAAATCTATGTTCTAAGGGGAAACTGGTACAGCGCGCACCGGGGATAAGCATGCTCAATTTTTAGATCTAGGTGATCTAAAGGACTATCTACCAACTAGTAGAACTCGAAGTTCATGCTAGCTAGGCTTCTAGAGCGAAGGTAAGCTCAACGATAGTTAGGGTTAATTCTCTCATGTGGCATAAAGGTTAGGGTTTTTGGTTTTGTTTATAATCTATGTGATTTTACTCATTAGCAAATAAGCAAATATGTAGGGAATTCAAACCGGAAACCCTAATTATAATATGGGTCATGGGCCTTATTAAAAAAAAAGGAATAGAAGCCTTATGTGAATGAGGCTTGCTATTTCATGATGAACCAATCGAAATTGACTTTTAAGAAATAGAATGATCCTTTAACAACTTGGACCTAAAATCCAGGTAAAATAATTAGACATATGGTATTTATTTTTACCTAAAAATTAGGACACAAATAGGCTTTTTTAATAAACAAACTAACAAATATGCCCATTAAAACTTATTATGTCTAAAACAACAAAATAAAAATGAAAGAACCATCATAGAGTTAGGGTCAACCTTGTTGCTTCTCGAGTATGAGAGACTTAACCCTGAGTCCAAACTAGTCTGGTGAGTCTCGTGAATTGCTTTCCGAGTTAATCCAGGGTATGGTTCTTCTTCTCACTCACAATGGCTGGTGCCATAATGCGAGTTCCTTTAGCTTCAATTTGGGCAATAATCTCATCTTTGGTCTTAGCAAACTGGTCATCCCTGCAACTCTATCTGACGGGTCCATCAACCCTCTTGGATTCTTCTCCTTTTCGTTGAGTTGGCTACCCACGAATGATGACCAAAAGAGAACTTTATCATGAGTTCTACACGGTGCAGTTTGCACTACCTTTCCTTGTCTCATGATAGCCTTCATAGTTGTATTGAGTCAAGCAGGTGTTGAGATAAGATTGAATGTCTTTCCTCAAAGATAGAAGATATACGAGCTGAAAGACTCATTCTTAGCACGACTAACCATGTGCAACCAAGGTAGTGCACTTGGTCTATAGCAAGTGTTGTGTGGATGATCCACACGCTTTTCCAATTCTTGGGTGTTTGCATCCTTGTTGCTTCCGGATCAACAACATGAGAATAGGCACGACAGACGGATGGAGTCCCTAGATGACACGAGCCTTTGCATCAAAGACTTTGATCTCTTGTTTGCAAGCTTTTTGTTCCAGCCATGCGGGTCTTGCAATAGTTCCATATTTCTCTTCTTGAAATACTTTAGTAGGTGTTGCTCAAAATGTTCAAAACTTAAACACAAGTTGGTGGTCACAACTCAGGTTAAGGAGAAACATTTTCTTATCACAGATTTGTTCAACGCACTTAATGAGTTGTTGTGCTTCACAGTCTTTAGCACTTGACACGACATGCTCTCTTAGTTGGTTCATCAATTCAACAAAGTCATTTTTCCTTGCACAAATAGAGAATATACGAGACCATCATCATGTAGCCAATGTGAATGCCTCTCGGTATAGTTACTAAGATGTTTGAGACTCTCCCGCGAATGTGCATATCGTGCGTGTTAGCAGTTGGGTGTGCCACGACTTCACGATTGAGAGGAGGTGGAGTCTCATGCCTCTCAGGTAGGATAGTCTCACCCTCAAGTTGGAGCTTACCCAAGAATCCATAGAAACGTTCATGCCATCTAGAGTCTCAACGGCTTTGCAACATCTACAAGTTTTGCCTCAATAAAAGCGTCACCTGCAACAAAAGTAGAAAAAGACTCACACGAACCTTTTGAGTCTTCTTCCGGAGTAGGGTCCTTACAGACCATCAATTTGTGCCTTACACACACATTTTCTTTCAAAGCCCCAAAGATTGGTGCCACATAAGTTAGTCTCCTTAGCAAAAGAGACAAAACACAAGGATAGGGCTCAACCATGGCAAGGATGCCAGTTAGAGCTGGTGTTTGTGTTTGGTGTTCGTGGTGACAAACTCACAGGCTCATCATGGTGGACGTGCATATGGCTCGCAACAAAGATGCTACAATAAAGACATAGCTCATAGAGGTTCACGACGAGGTTGGTTAAGCAAGCCATAGAGTATAGCCAAAGCCTAGATGGCTTATTGCGTCAGTTGGTCCATGACCTTTTGCAAGGATCTTGGCTCTGCAAGTTAATGGTACTGCATTAAGCATGATTGTGCGTGTAGGTGAAAACTAAGGCAATCTGCAGCTCATGTCGAATTTGAATTATTCTTGGACCTTTAGTGGTTTCAATAAAAGGGTTTTCTTCCACCTGGATTTAGGGTTTTCTTCAGTTTCGGCAATGGACCAAGATTGATCTATTGAACTTGAAGAGAAGAAGACCTCCTAGATTTGAGGTCAAATCTTTCGGAGTTGGTGGGATCTGGTGCAGCGTAAACCTGCACATATGGCTACTAACTCGTGGAATGCTTAGAGCATCTACATCAGTGAACCCCAAGTGAGGTTCACTGATGTAGATGCTCTTACATACTTTTGGTAGGCCTCTAATTCCTTTATTTATTTTAGTTACGATTTAATTAGCCCCTTGAGCTTTTATATGTTCTAATGTCGGTCCATTATGATTAGGAAGACTAGATTAGTTATTAGGCTTTCTAATTATTTGGCCCACTATTTAGGCCTATTAAGATTAGGGTTTAGATTTTTTAATGATTAAGTCAATCCATGTAAGCTAATTTAATAGCCAATTTTGAATGAAAGAAAAGAAAGAGAGTTTTCTCTCAAACAAATTTCATAGAGTTTATAGGTCCTTAGTTTGATTCAATTTTTATTCATCTTATCAAGAAGACAAATCATGAGACTTGATTCAATTCGCCAAACGATTGGAACCTAGACTCGTTACAATTTGTCTAGATAGGAAGAAGGTCCCTTTAGATCTCCATAGATCTGAAGGTTGAACTTGTCTATCTGGATATCTAACGAGATTCTGCTGTGCTGCCCTACATCACTAGGAAGAGAAGATTTTATCTCTTTGTCTGTGAAAGAGAGAGAACTCATGTAATCTAATGCTCTACAAACTTAGGGCATAAGTTCTATAGGGATTTAGATTCATGATTAGTGTTACAAGTTCTAGGTTATTGGTTAACCTAATGTTCTAGGAACTTAGGGTGTAAGTTTTATTGGGATTGAGATTTGTGATTAGTGTTACAAGTTTTAGGTCATCGGTTAGTTTTGAAATAGATTTAGTTTGGTTTCTTAGGTAGAGTAATTTGCTACATGGGATTGATCTTTTGTAAGAAAAAATAATTGCTGAATAAATCTAATTTAAAGAAGTTTTTGATTTGCTTGGTGCTTTATAATTGTCATTGTCAATATAAGTAACAATGATTAATGTTTATTGAACATGATTATATTTATCAAACCATAATTTTTTTTTGCAAACTTGGATTTTTCATTAAGATAGATAAGGAAACCATGGTACATAATTCAAATATAAAAAATCATGAGCTAATCCTCTAATCTTGTGAGAAAAAAATTAGCACTGTAATTCAACCATCGAAGAATCATGCGGATGTTGAAGTTGGTAAACATTCTTCAATCTCCCAAAGTCTTCAAGGTAGGGCAAGAAAGTTGGAGGCTAACACCATCTTCAACACCTCTGCATAATTTGTAGCAAAATCCACCTTGAGTATATGAAGGGGGATCATGCACGACATCGCCTAGACGATAGTTTCAAATTTTGAATGCAAAGTAGAAAGATTGCGCCTCAAACCCATGGATCTCATACATGTGCCACTTGTGCTTTCTTGGAAATAGTACCATCCAAAACCAAAAAAAACTAATGCTTTCTAGAATCCGTGAACGAAACACCTGTATCAGTGAAACTTTAATTATTGGCTATTGGCCTCGAGACCTCCATCCACTCAAGTGCTGAGACAAGAAGATACACTACCTTCTCCACCTCCATCCATGAATTAGCACTAAACCAAGCATATGCCTTTTTGTATGTTAGGCTCAAAATCCCTCTAGGATCTCTATCTATGTTCGAAAATATTTTGTCATTTCTTGACTTCTATAAGAACCAAATAATCCAAGGATAACGTTTTTTATCTACACCATATGAAAGTCGCCAAAAAGCAAAAAGTCCAAATTTGTAAGAAGTAATGTCCATGGAAAACCTAAATAAGTGATAGAATAGCTAATGTGGGCCAAGTCTAGACCGATGGTGGGCATTGGAATAAAACATGGATAATAAACTTTCTCATTCTTGGCACATATGATATATGAATTGTCACATTTCATTCCTTTGTGACAAAGATTATCTTTTAGTGCCACACATTCTCATAAAGTTTGCCAAATAAAATATTTAAACTTCGTTGCTCATTTTAACCTCCATACATGTGCTTGTAGAGCTTGAATACTAGAACCTTATCTTCCCATATCAAACAAGGAAAGGTAATCTCAATCCCATATCCTAATTTTACTACATATTTACTAGATCTTGTAAAATATCAACTTTATATGTCTTCCTTTTCCATTCTTGAATTCAGGATTTCTAGGATTAAATCTGCATCCTCAGGAACTACAAATTTTCTAACTAAAGCTTTTCTCCAAATTTTGGAGCTTGGACCAATAAATTGGCTCACAAGAAAAATATGGGTAAATATCTAGATTCAACATGTCGTCGAACAGAGTATGGTGTCTGAAATCCATGGATCATTCAAACAAAAATTGAAAGTTTATTAGCTATCCACATTATAAGGCTCTTACTTACCAGCGATCATAATGAAATTGTACTTCACTAACCATAGGAAGGTGAACTCACCTTCACAAGATCAAGAGGGTTTAAATTCTTAAAATACTGCCTTTTTAAAATTTTCACAAATAAACTTTAAGAAATCAATGATTTTCCATAATTGTTTGACTGATAAAGATTATATTCAATTCTTCAAGAGACCTAAAACCACTACCTCTCTCTTTCTTTGGTTTGCACAGTTTTTTCCCCCTTACCCACTGATGATTCCTCTGAGATAGTCCACCAGAGATTAGAGATTATTCAGTTTAACTTTATTACCGCTGATTTCGGTAACTTGTAACAAGATATGACATATGTTGGTAATGTTATAAGAATTGGCCTCGTTAGAACATTCTCCCATCTCTCTGCCAAAAATTCTGTGGACCAACTATTTTTTCTCTTTTGAAGTTTTTCCTTGAAAAAATAAAACTTTCGTCTTCGCTTCTCTTATACTCTCAGTTAGACCCAAATAGGTTACCATACCTTCTACATTCTGAATACCTGAGATATGGTGAACGTCGCTATTGGTTTCATATGTATTGATGATTTTCCCAAATTAATTTGTTATCCCAAAACTCTTTTATTTTATTTTTGTATTTCAAAAAGTAAATTATTTTTAAAAAATTAAATCTTGGTTAAATTCGTAATGATTTACTTTACTATATTAATCAGTTATAAAACTTGTTTTCTTGTTAAACTTTTATTAAAGTTTCTTTAATAAAATATAAAAAACAGTCATAATATTACTTTGTGAGTCTGAATCAAGAACAATCCGAATATTAGAAAGATCTTTTTCACAAGAGGTGTCTCTCATATTTTTTTCGATTTGTAAAGTATCTGGAAACAATCTGACATTTGTATTGCAGTTTAATTGGCTTTGAAAATTTCTCGGTACTAGAATCTACAGTAACTTTGTTTGCTTGGTTTTATCGACAAACTTACTTCAAAACCTAATTCTAGAAAACTGGAACTGGGCAATTGTAAAGCATGATGTCGAGGAAGACATTGAGCTGTCAACTGATTCTGAGAGTCGTAATATGGAAGATCAATCGAACTCATTGATGCTGAATACAACGGACAGGAAGACTCTCAGTATATACCAACACATTATATGAATCACAAAGTGTTTTAGTGCAAAGATGTTAGGTTTTAGAGAGTTCTAGAACCATAAGTGGATCTTGTGTATAATTAAAATAATTCTCTAAGTGTGTAATAGGAAATATTCTATAAGTTAGGAAACCAAATATTGTGTAAAATATTGTGTAGTTAGGGTTTGTGTGAGACACTCACAATTGTATAAATATGTTAGTATTATCAATAAAGAAGACATGATAGAATAATCCCAAACACTTCTCTCTCAAAGTTTACATGGTATCAGAGCCAAGTTAAAACAATACATCAAATTTGTTTGGGTGTCTGTCGTCTATTGAATCTCTCATCGTCTGTGAACCAAGACATTGTTCAACAGTCATGTTTGTTTCTAAGTTGTGAGAAAATTTCTGTAACGTTTCTCTATGAGAAGCAAGGTGCGTGTGCACCAATCATTTTAATGTTGTTTGTTGGATATGTTCGTTTAACAAATTTGCTCAATAGACATGTTTCTCTGAGTCTCACAAGTAGTGAGCAATCTTCGTAATGTTTCTTTGTGAGAAGTAAGGTGTCTGTGCACTAGTCGTTTGTCTATCGTCAGTTGGATTTGTTCGTGCAACAGTCATATTTGTCTTAGTTTCACAAGTTGTGGGGAAATCATTTTGAACGTTTCCCTATGACAAAACAAGGTGTGTGTGCTCCATATTGAGGCAAATTGTTTCTTCGAGATAGTTAATTTAGTGATTGTTGGGTGGATGAGTGCGTCAGTCTCTCCAACAGTTTGTTATACAGTAATGTTTCATTAATATGTCAGTCTTGTATGGAATAGTCTGAAGAAATATTTTTCTGTGGGAATCGTTTGTGAAACTTGTTGCGTGCCAGCAAGATGTGTACTTGTTGACGACTGCGTGCCTGCATAATGTATACTAGTTGAAGAAAAAACTTGTCGTGTGTCAACAGAATTTGTCAACAATGATGGGTTGCTTTGACAGGTTGTTGTCAAAGTGGGAAGACCTTCCTAACTGTACGTGTGAAGTCTTTAGTGTGCTTGTGAATGATCATGAAGAGGAGAAAATGCATTAGTTTCCAATAGCTTTGGAGAGAGTCTGTTTTGGTAATGTTTGCACAAACATTATTTGTCAATATCCTCATCCTAATGTCAACTTAGTGTGCGAGATTGTGATACAAGAATAAAGGCGATTGCAGTTGTCAAGCTGGATCCCAACAAGAGGTTGGTTTTGTGGTCAAAATAGAGTCAAATGTGACATACTCATTAACAACTGGCGGTGTAGCAATTAGAGTTTCTCATAACAGAAGTTCTGTAGTGTGCAGTCATTGTGGTAGTACAAGACATGAGAATCATGATTGTTTGGAAACATACGTTAGTTCAGAATAGCATACTGAATACGATTTGAACAAAGGTCAAGGTAGTGAAAAAGGAGGATGCAGAGGTCACAAATGTGGGCTATAATCCACCTCAGTCTAACATTGTTTAAGAAGTACAATTGGTAGCAACGTTACCTGTTTTTGGTTTACCCTTATTGTGATGATATAATCCACTGCATCGTGGGATGAGCCCATAGACTTAAGGGAGAGCTTGGATGCATCTGATCTTATTGTGACGGAGCATGTTGTAGTTGCAAAAGTCGTACTGTCTATTTCGCATGTGTCTGAAACACAGTCACTCATTCTTCTGCTAATACAAAACACATGGCAATGGTTGATGTTTTAACTTTTAACAGAAGTGAAGTTGGTTGCAAGATTGTTAGCTGATCTTGGTCTCACATTAGACACTCTCGTGGAACTCTTTTGTGAAAGCAAGTTAACATTGCACACTAGCTTTATCGTGTTTTTTCTTAAGTACACAAAATACATTGGAAGTTATTGTCATAGTGTGTACAAGATTGTTCAAATTAGGAGTATGTGTTCGACACACTCCAACTTGAGGAAGAGTGTTAAGATGTTAGGTTCTAGAGAGTTCTAGAACCATAAGTGAACCTTGTGTATCATTGAAATATTTCCCTAAGTGTGTAATAGAAAATATTCTATAAGTTAAAGAAACCAAATATTGTATAGAATATTCCATAGTTAGAATTTGTATGAAACACTTAAAATTATATAAATCTGTTAGTATTATCAATAAAGAAGATACGAGAGAATAATCCCAAACATTTTCTCTCTCAAAGTCTACAATTACTCATTTCATCTCTATCTTTAATTTATTTTTTGGTTTTAATGTTAAAATCCATCACAATTTGACCCTTTTTTGGAACTAAAACAATTTGATCATTTCAGCTTATTTTTTATTATTTGTAACTATGGAGAGCTAAAGCATAATTAAACAATCTTAAAAGTGAAAATCACAAATCAAAGACACAATTATGGTACATGAATACTTGACTAGAGGATTACCAAACACCTAAATTTGATACTCTAGGTTTATGTGTAATAAATCTAAATTGTTTTTAATTTTATTTTTAATAATATAGATCTAAATTATATTTTATATTCTTCTTTGTTATTATCACTCCCAAATAGCAACCTCCATGAAGCCATCCTCCGTTGCACATCCCCTGAACATCCCATTAGAGTTAAAACCACAAACAACCTCTCCTTTATTGGACACAGCAATGAGTCCAGCGAAACCTTCATCAAGTCGATGCTTAATGACGTAATCAACCGCTTCTTGAAGCCCAACTCCTTTGTACTCCATAACAGCTGACACGTCACGAGCTAGTGTCGACCTTATGATTGCTTCTCCTTCTCCAGTACATGAAACACCACAAATCTTTGACGCATATGTTCCGGCTCCTATAAGTGGCGAGTCTCCTATTCTTCCCATCATCTTGTTCATCAGACCACCAGTTGATGTCCCTGCAGCGCATCGTCCTTCCCCGTCCACCACAACGCATCCGACAGTCTCCGGGGCGTAAATGCTGATCGGAAGACCGTTCATCTGGATTGGACTGTCAGTTGCGGCTGCACCGGCGCATCCCATAGGCGGAATACGATAATCAAACTGGAAAAACAATAATAATAATAATAATAAAAAAAAAGAATGATCTTACAGTTGAATATAAATGGACGGTTTAGAAAGAGTGAAATGGTTACCAAGATGGAGTTAGCTTCCTTAGCCAACTTGAGCATGCCAACGTTGTCGTCCGTGACGAAGTAGTCATTGTCCACAATTTCAACACCCTTAAAACCAATAAAATTGATCCGGTCAGATGATTAATTGAATTGAACCGGGTGGTTAAGAATAGAGGGGTAAAAGAGTAAAAAATACCTGTTTCCGGGCGAAATCCTCAGCGCCTGAGAAAGCAAGGTAAGAATGGGGAGATTTTTCCATGACGAGACGAGCAAGAGATATTGGATTCTTGACGGTGGTTATCCCCGAAACGGCACCGCATCGTCTCTTCGTACCGTCCATAATGCTTGCTTCCATCTCCACCGTTCCTTTCTCCGTCAAAGCAGATCCACGGCCTGAATTAAACAGAGGATCCGTCTCCAATTCTCTAACCTGTTTCATTATCGATCTTCGTTTTATAAATTAAACAACGTAGAATAAATAAATAACATATAGAACGTAAAACGTACGACGAGCTCAACGACATCAATGGCGGAGACATTGGAACGTAAAGCAGCTATGCCGAGGTTAAGACATCGAGTCAAAAGCTGTTTGGCGTCTTCCTGTCTCTCCGCCGGAAGATTAGGGTCGACCCCGGCACCACCGTGTACTGCGATTGCCCACCCAACCATATTTCTCTTTTCTCTGTTTAATATGTCTCACAGTTTACACCTGAATAAATAAAGGCGATCGAATTTGATGGGAGAGAGGAAGAGTCGCATGAAGTGGTTTATATAGGGCCTTTAGCAACCCTAAGGTGGACCCATATTTAAGGGGAGTAGGCTCAGGTCAGCTCCAGTTATTATTGAGTCACCTCTCAATTCTTCACACATCTTTCAATTACATCCATCTCATTTTTGTAAAAAACAAAACAAATTTATTTGCTTTTTGTCTCCTTTTCAGTTATTTTTTATATCCATTTTCCAATTCTCTTTAGTATTTTTTGCCAACAATTTTTTAACCAATTTTTCTATACCAAAAAAATAGCAATAGATACTTATTACCCATACAAAGATTATTAGCATCTACCTAGATGAAACGTTATTAAATTGTTTTGCAATATATACATTTGAAATGTACGTATTGTTTAATGAAAGCCTTTTAACAATATATATATATATATATATATATTGTATACCCTTTCATAATCCAACCATAGATTTTTGCAATTATTAATATTTTGCAAATTACTTTTTATTACAAAAATACGTCATGCATTTTTTTCATTATATTCTAAACAAAACAAGTGGTCTTGGGAACTTGCAATTGCAGCTGTTACGTTGAATTCCACGTCAGGGTTATAACATCTATGAAGCAACGATAGCCACTCCTCCTCCAGTCTTTCTAAGAGTATCATTCTAATTTTTTTACACAAATTATTTGACCAATTAATATAGAAATACTATAAGAAGATACACATTTTACAACACCAATTTTCGTCCCTAATTCGTTATATTACAACGAATTAGGGACAAATAGTATTTTGTCGTAAACTGATCGTCGTAATAACAATTTCGTTGTAAAAGCGATGGTAAATTTTCAAGTGCGTGTTTTCGTTGTAACTTCGTCGTAATACGTCCGTTGTAAAATCGTTATAAAGCTTACAAGAATCGTTGTAAAGTCGTTGTAAAGAAAACGATGTGAATTCGTTGTAAAATTTACAACGATTTAACAACCACAGTTTTACAACGAATTAGAGAGGATTATTTTACAACGAAATAGAGAGGTAATTTCACAACGAATTAGAGAGAATTATTTTACAACCAATTAGAGAGAAATATTTTACAACTAATTAAGGATGATATGTTTACAAGTAAATCGTGACAAAATATTTTACAACTAAACAGGGACAAAACAGTTTACAACTAGATAGGGACGAAACTGGATTTTTTTTTTGAATAATTTAATTTAATATTTTTTTATTTAAACTAAAATTTTAGAAATATTTAAAATTTAAAATTTAATTTTATAA
>OVBA01002451.1:21791-34336 GCA_900406435.1 Lepidium aucheri | reverse complement strand
CTGATTTTAATGGATTTGATGAAATACACTATTGAATAACAGTGAATTGTATGTGGATTGTGAAATCCTTTAAAATACTATAATCAATAACACAAGCTACATTTATTGCTTAAAATTAATTTTATTTTCTGAATAATGCACATAGGTTGAGAAAATCATCAATTCTTAATCATTTTATTTTTCTTTACTTTATGTCTAAAGTTAATAAAGTGTATTATTTTTTCACATTCTCTCCAATATTCTCTCCAATATGCATATATGTATTTGATTAATTTTTAAACACAGAATACATTAATAAGCATTTAAAACATGCGCACATATATATATATATATATATATATTAAATACAATACAAAAAAATCTTTCTTAAACAAGGAAAAATCTTAGAAAATCAAACTTCTTGTAACGGATGTAATATTTTTTTTTAAAAAATAATTATTCAACTTGAAAAAATACAAACAATTAAAATAGATAAAAGTGTAATTACTTTTACATTGGATTTTTTTGGCACAAAATTAATTTCCATTAGATTAAAAGATGATGATTAAGACGAATCCTAAAAGTAGGATACAATAAACCAGAGAATAACATAAACATAAATAAATATTCAGATGGAAGAGACTTAACATCCTAGATAATTTGGATATATAGATGGTGGAGCTGCAATCTTGATTCTCGACAAATTCGAATCTACTTCTAGTTCTATTGCCACAAGAGCAGTCGAAGATAATCGAGAGCTCGCTAACCCAAAGATAATGAGCTCTTATGAAGTCATAACCAAGTGTTGTTGGTATGGAATGCTCTCCAAATCAAAAGAAAGACTAAGAGCTGAATTATTCCTAGAAGAATTGAGTCTATTCGGATATCTAATTATCAGATAATATGTCACATAAATTTTATAAATACTCACTAAAAGGTTTATGTCCTCATAGACCCAATATAAGTGAGTAACTAAAGAGAAATAATAAGAATGCAGATACTTTAACCAAAATTAAGCCAAATAACTAGGCTAAACTACATATTTATCAAGGATGAGAGTTGTGAGAGAGTCATAAGTAACCCTAGATTTAGGTTCTTCGACACCATCAGAGGTGGAAGGTTTGTCGGAAAAAAGTCGGAGGTTGCCTACAACGCCGCTGAAATGCCAAAAATGTCGCATATCTGGAACATGATTGATAAAACATAGGTTTTAGCATAAAAGAGCATAAATATAGAAGAGAATAAATGAGATTATATGCTTTTAATATTAAGTTTATGATATAGAATTGGTAGTGCATAATTAGGTTTAAAATTACAAAACTAGACATCATAATTCATTTTTAGTATTATTTGCAGGATTTAATCAAGAGTAAAATTATATTTTAATTATGTTAAATGTTGTGTGTCTAGAAAAAGCTTTGTTTAAAAACATAGAGCTATTAAATTTTATGAAGCATTCTATACTCTATTTTATGCTTACCTAAAATAATATTGAGTGACAATTTAGATCATTATGCCACCTCTTATGCTCTTCCAAATCAAGACTTAGAGAGTGTTTCTTCCTCGATTTGTATAGTTATAAAACTTATATCATATATGGATTTAGTCTGCGTTAAAGCCTATGACTAAGCCCAATAGTTGCATATTACGACGTCGTTTAGTTGGGAGCGTGACGGCCACAAGCTCTCGGTCCCTTTACATTTCACATATCTTTTTCTTTTTCTTCTTAAGCGATTCACTGTCACATATAGAGATAAAGAGTGAGAGAAATAGAGATAGAGAGTTTCCAATGGCGAGTACATTCTGTATTGGGCTAAGTTACCCCGGGCAGCTTCCGTTGAAGGTAGCAACCGGAGAAGCGAAGCTAAAGCAGCAGAGAATGGTGGTGGTGAGAGCAGAAGGCGGAGGAATCAACCCGGAGATCAGAAAGAACGAAGAGAAAGTCGTTGACTCCGTCGTCGTCACGGAGCTCTCCAAAAACATAACTCCTTATTGCAGGTTTCTCATAAACTCACTTAGCTCTCTTATTGAAGTTGAACCATGTTCTATTAGATTCATAGTATTACAGTAAGATATTTTTATATACGTATGCGTATATGTTGTGCAAATTTGTATTTGTAAATTCATACTTCATATATATAAATTATGGTTATGGATTTGATTTGACGTTAGGTGTTGGAGGTCAGGGACATTTCCATTGTGTGATGGGAGTCATATGAAGCATAACAAAGCTAATGGAGATAACGTTGGCCCTCTTCTTCTCAAAAAACACTAGTTTTCTTTTACCTTTGGTTTCTCGTTTTTGTGGCTGATGTATTCATTAATACTCGTGTAGTCGTGTGTAATAAAAATTGGCTTCAGTTAGAGCACTATTATTATTGGTAGATTCTTATTAGTGGGTATTTTAGTATCATTATAATGATATTTTAATTAAAAAATTTACACAATTAAATTTTAATATTTAAATATAAATTAGACTAATTAGAATAGGACAACACATAAAAACTCTTGCTTAAACCAACATTATTGGGAAGATTTTAAAAGTTTTTTGACATTTTTTAATATTAAAAAAATGAGAAAGAAAAAGAAAAAAGTATAAGAGTTTCTTATTTAACAAGGGTTACCAATAAGGGTGCTCATAGAGTTTCTTAAATAAGAAACCTTTTATAATATCGATCTTAGTTATGTTTTTTTAGCATAATGTTGATCTTAGTTATGTTTTCATTGATATATTTTCCTCGCTCCTCAGTCCTCAGACCTTACTACAGTTTTGGTATAATTGACTCTCAACCCGACCGGTTAAACAAAAATCCAAGTTTGATTCGAAAATTTTCCGGTTATTTACCAAAATTGAGTACCGTTTCCGCTCGTCGGCGAAAATAACCGAATGAAACTCTCGGTGAACACGAGACGACGACTCTTTTATTTCTTACTTCTTCTTCTTCTCTCTCGAAGATTCGCCAAATCTTCCTCTTAACATTATAATCCAAGCTTTTCATTCGACTGTTTCCTTCGCCAATTGTACCACTTTCTGTTGAAATCCTCCGATTGCCTCCTTCAAGTTAAGCGATGTCATGGTACCGAAGAACAAAGCTCGTTTTCGATTCCTTGAGACGAAATATAAATCCGAAGATTCAATCTCGATCTTATGTTTCCTCGAGAATCAATCCAACTGGGTCTTCTAATTCATTAGCTAATTTTTCCGGGTTCTCCTCCATTTCTTCGCGTGAAGTAGGTTTAAGATCATGGACATCTCTCGGGGAAAAAACGAATAGAATTGCGTATAATCCGTTTCTAGGTTGTGCCAATAGATTCTACTACGTTGATCGATACCAAGTTCGTCATTTTAAGCCACGAGGACCTAAACGATGGTTTCAGAACCCTCGAACAGTATTGACGGTGGTTGTGATTGGTTCCACTGCTTTGATCACTTTGTATTTTGGAAACTTAGAGACTGTTCCTTACACAAAGAGAACACATTTTGTTCTCCTGTCCAAACCTATGGAGAAGCGACTAGGGGAATCTCAATTTGAGCAGATAAAAAAAACGTACAAGGGGAAAATTCTCCCTGCAATTCATCCGGAGAGCATTAGGGTTAGATTGATAGCTAAAGAGATAATTGATGCGTTGCAGAGAGGTTTGAGTCATGAGCGTGTGTGGAGTGACTTAGGATATGCTTCTATGGAGAGTTCTATGGGAGGTAGTGATAGAGGAGTGAAGGAGACAGCAATGGCTCTGAGTGGTGAAGAGACAATGACTGATATCAAATGGTCTAAAGAAGATCAGTTTCTTGATGACAAATGGATTCAACAAAGCAGGAAGAAAGATTCACAAGCAGCAAGCTCTCACCTTGAAGGGATTAATTGGGAGATCCTTGTGGTTAATGACCCTATGGTTAATGCTTTTTGCTTGCCTGCTGGAAAGATTGTGGTGTTTACTGGGCTGCTTGAGCATTTCAGGTCAGATGCTGAAGTTGCTACCGTGATCGGACATGAGGTACAAAACCATTGATAGTTCTTATTTGAAATCGTATAATGCCTATGTGAGGCTGCTTGTTTATCCCAAATTGATATGGACAGTTGCTACTGGCCCAAAAGCACGATTTTATCTGATTGTTTTGTTCTGTTTATCGGATTAGGTTGGTCATGCGGTGGCCCGACATGTAGCTGAGGGAATAACAAAGAACTTATGGTTTGCAATCCTTCAACTGGTGCTCTATCAGTTTGTCATGCCCGATCTTGTGAACACAATGTCCAACCTTTTTCTGAGGCTTCCTTTCTCCAGAAAGTACTTCTTCCTCCTCTCTTCTTCTCAACACCATAGAATCTCTTTTACTGTCAATCCTTTGTTTTGTTTTGTTTTTACTGCAATAGGTCTGGTCTACGTAGCATTGAGGAAAAGTTAGGTGTTTCGGGAGGTTTTGGGTTCATGTTCATTTTCAGATTCTTTAGAAAATGATCAGGAACGATAGTCAAAAAATTTGGATGTATTGTAAGAATCTAATCATCTCGTAAACTTAAAAAGGTTTCGTGTAGATAGAAATGATAGGAGAACAAGAAGGAATTTTCCAATTAGTTTATAACATTCTTCTGCAAATCAGGAACAACAACTGGTTAGAATTTATCTATATGTAACAAATTAATAATCTGGTGAACCATTTGGCTTCAAGAACTAATGTTTTCAGAAGCTGTTGTAGTTAAGGTAATGGTAAGAGAAATGAAGAACAATGAAAGATGTATATGAAGAAGGAAATCTAGTCCTAGTGCATTCAAATTCCCCTTATGTGTCTTTGTTTGGTGTTACATTCCAGGATGGAGATAGAAGCAGATTACATTGGTTTGCTATTGGTTGCATCAGCGGGATACGATCCAAGAGTAGCTCCTACAGTATATGAAAAGCTTGGGAAGCTGGGAGGAGAAGCAGCACTTGGGGAATATCTATCAACACATCCTTCAGGAAAGAAAAGGTCACAGCTTTTGGCTCAAGCGCATGTGATGGAAGAAGCACTGATGATCTATAGAGAAGTTCAATCAGGTCGTGGTAGCATTGAAGGCTTCCTTTAGCCTTCCAGTCATTATCCCGAGCCTCTGTACATTATTTACTCTCCTACCTGTCCTTTTAATGTTATAGAGAAATTGCAGTTTGAAAATAACACAAATGTTTATGAGTCATTTATGATAAGATAACAAATGTTGCAGGTTATGATAGTACATTTATATCGTTAAACTTATCGATGCAACAGACTGATTCGGATTGAGACATGTATTTGAATATATTTGTCTAAATTAAACATTCTTGACATAGAGCGAGATTAGCAGTTCGAATTTAGTAATGAGTATTGAATTCAGGATATCTATCAAAATTACAAGAGAATCCATGCAAAATATCAAATATCTAAAGTTCTTGCTTCTTGTAGCTTTGAGAGAGAGAGGAGAGAGAGAGAGAGAGTGGGCCTTATTTTAGGATTGAGCTTTAAATGTATCTGATAAATGTTGAGATAGACCGTTGATCTGACCAATGCTATTCTCAGTAAATTCATTCAATTTGGAGTATTAGACAAATTATTGAATGATTTTTCTATATTCACGTATCAAAAAGAGTTAGCTTTTTGACCAATGTACTTAAAATTGGTTTAACACTAAAATTTATTAAATCATTGGACTAGCTAGTAATGTTATCAGATCTGTTTCTTCATGTTTTCCTGTGATAGGTTTTAACACAGATCCACCCGTTTGAACCAAAGTATTTCAAAGAAAGGTACGAATGATTCAGTCTACTAAAGAGAATCCTAAAGACTTTTGTCTTAAACATACTTTATAGTCTGCTCGCAAAACTCCAAAGCAAGTAAAAAAGCTTGATGTGACTTAATTTGTTTTCTACGTAAAACTGAGAATGAGAAAGTGATAAATCAAAGAATATGTTTGTAGTGTTCAAGACTTGCTTAATCTCATGTTTCATAGGTTACATCAATATTAATTATATTCCTAGACAGTTAACAACAACACACTAATACTAACTTACTACTGAAACACAAACTAACTTGAAATTACAAAATTGAATTCTTAGATTTTTAAGTAGATGAGTAATAAATTCTCAGAACCTAACGGTACTAATGTTGCATAGAAGTAGGAGAAAGAGGCATGAGGTCATTAATTACTATCTCTGCCATTACCAACTACTTGTTAGTAATTGTGTACACAGAACATCCATGAAACCACCTCTCCCTTCACCTTTATTACTTCCTCTCAAGTAACCAACGATCTCTCTTGATCTCGGTTCAGCTTCAAACTATGGCTGACAAGAACCCATTTCAAAAATGCTTTCTTTTCATCATCTTATCCATCAATCCCATATTTCTTCAAGCAGAGACTAGTCAAATCTCTAACAGGAAGACTTATGTTGTTCACATGGATAGATCTTCCATGCCTTTACCCTACACTAATCACTTACAATGGTACTCTTCCAAGATAAACTCTGTAACGCAACGCAACTCTCAGGAAGAAGAAGAAGATAACAACAGAATACTCTACACTTACCAGACCGCACTTCACGGTTTAGCTGCTCAGCTTACAGAAGAAGAAGCAGAGAAGCTCGAGGAAGAAGATGGTGTTGTTGCTGTGATTCCTGAGACAAGGTACGAGCTTCATACTACGAGAAGTCCAACGTTCCTCGGGTTAGAGAGACAAGAAAGTGAGAGAGTTTGGGCTGAGAGACTCACTGACCATGATGTGGTAGTTGGTGTTCTGGACACTGGGATTTGGCCTGAGAGTGAGAGCTTCAACGACACGGGAATGTCTCCTGTTCCATCTACTTGGAGAGGAGCTTGTGAAACTGGGAAAGGGTTCTTGAAACACCACTGCAATAGAAAGATCGTTGGTGCTAGAGTTTTCTATAAAGGTTACGAGGCTGCAACGGGGAAGATCGATGAAGAGATGGAATTTAAATCACCGAGAGACAAAGATGGTCACGGGACACACACTGCAGGAACAGTTGCTGGCTCGCCTGTTCGAAATGCAAATCTTAATGGATTTGCTTATGGAACGGCTCGAGGAATGGCTCCACGAGCCAGAGTAGCTGCTTATAAAGTCTGTTGGGTCGGAGGATGTTTTAGTTCAGACATTCTGTCGGCGGTTGATCAAGCTGTTGCTGATGGAGTCCAAGTTCTCTCTATATCATTAGGTGGTGGGATCTCTACTTATTCTCGTGACAGTTTGGCAATAGCAACGTTTGGAGCAATGGAGATGGGAGTTTTCGTTTCTTGTTCCGCTGGTAATGGAGGTCCTGATCCTATTAGTCTGACAAATGTTTCTCCATGGATCACAACAGTTGGTGCTAGTACAATGGATAGAGATTTTCCAGCAACAGTGAAGCTAGGAACAATGAGAACATTCAAAGGAGTTTCACTTTACAAAGGCAGAACAGTTTTGTCAAGAAACAAACAGTATCCTCTGGTTTACTTAGGAAGGAATGCAAGTAGCCCTGATCCGACCTCGTTCTGTCTAGACGGGGCTCTAGACCAGCGCCACGTAAAGGGAAAGATTGTGATATGCGACCGTGGTGTTACTCCACGTGTGCAAAAGGGTCAGGTTGTGAAAAGAGCTGGAGGAATTGGGATGATTTTAACTAACACAGCAACAAATGGAGAAGAGCTTGTTGCTGATTCTCATTTGCTACCAGCAGTTGCAGTGGGAGAGAGAGAAGGTAAACTGATCAAACAGTACGCAATGACGAGTAAAAAAGCTACTGCGACTCTAGAGATCCTTGGAACAAGAATTGGAATCAAACCGTCACCAGTTGTTGCAGCATTCTCTTCAAGAGGACCAAATTTCTTGTCTCTAGAGATCTTGAAACCGGATTTGTTGGCTCCAGGAGTGAACATTCTTGCAGCTTGGAGCGGAGACATGGCACCATCGAGTTTGTCATCTGATGGAAGAAGGGTTAAGTTCAATATTCTGTCTGGAACATCAATGTCATGTCCTCATGTGAGCGGTGTAGCTGCTTTGATTAGATCAAGGCATCCAGATTGGAGTCCTGCAGCAGTCAAATCAGCTCTCATGACAACAGCTTATGTTCACGACAACACACTTAAGCCACTAAGAGATACATCAACAGCAGCTCCTTCATCGCCTTATGATCACGGTGCAGGACATATAGATCCTTTAAAAGCTATAGATCCCGGTCTAGTCTACGACATTGGACCTCAGGATTACTTTGAATTCCTGTGCACTCAAGAATTAAGTCCTGCACAGCTTAAGGTATTCACAAAACATTCAAACAGATCCTGCAAACACACTCTTGCTAAGAATCCAGGAAACTTGAATTACCCGGCGATCTCAGTTGTGTTCCCAGAGAACACACGTGTTAAAGCTATGACTCTAAGAAGAACTGTGACCAATGTGGGTCCTCACATTGCAAGCTATAAGGTTTCTGTTTCGCCTTTCGATGGTGCATCCGTTACTGTCCAACCCAATATACTCAACTTCACTTCCAAACACCAGAAGCTTTCCTACACGGTTACTTTCAGGACAAAGTTGCGGTTGAAGAGGCCTGAGTTTGGTGGTCTTATGTGGAAGAGCACGACACATAAAGTTCGTAGTCCGGTTATAATCACATGGTTGCCGCCTCTTTAGACAAACAAGTGCTGTTTGAACAATTCTGATGTTTTAGTTCCACAAATAAAATTTCTCATGTAATGATGAGAGCTCTTCTCTAGATAATTGCTTCAAGAAAAATGTAACGAATTGTTCTTTATAAATTCAATATGTTCCTCTTTTGTCACAAATGGTAACGCTTCACTAGACGATTGCATTAAACACAATCAGATATACAAAATATTTATATCTATATGAAGGAACTGAATCCTAAAATAAAAAGAAATTCGATTATATAAAATTGAGTTCCAAAAATTAGTAATCAATAAAAATTTTAAATATTATCTAAACTATAATATATATATATATATGTATATATATCAAAAAAAGTTTCACACGTATCCATATCAAGTTCAATATTTTCTTTTTAGTCTTGGATTTAGTCATTCATGTACTCTGAGAAGCTATTCTCATTACAAACAAAAATTTGGGCCTTTAACGAGCCCAAGTAAAACAAAGCAAATTTTCATCAAATTTTACAATCTACCGTAAGTTTTAACCTATTTATTTTCATTAAATTAGTTGTTTAACTAGGATTATATCCGCGCAATAACGTTTGATTGTTTTCTTAACTTGTGTTCATTTAGTTCTTAAACTCGTGTTGATAACTTAAATATTCTTTTCGAGATGTTATTTTAGAGGCTCAAAATCCGAACTAAAATTAACCTAAATTAGATAAACCAATTAGAAAAGACCCTAATTTATCTTAAATATATGTATTTTAAAAATCGAACCCAAACCTGTACCAAAAACAAATTATAAACCAAGTTTTAGAGTTTTTCTATTATATCATTTTAATTCTAAATATTTATATAAAATACCCAAATCGGAACTCAATGTATACCAAACTAAATTTTATCCGAAAAAATATCTGAATGTCTTAAATCAAAATAACCAAAATACCGAATTAGATGAACCAAACACGACAAATTATCAGAATATTCTAAATCTATGTACCCAGAAAATCAATTCCAAACCCGAACTCGAAGCGAATGAATAATCAAATTTATACTAATATATTTTTATTAAATTTAAACATTTTTAAAAAATTGTTAAACTTTTTTTTATTAATTTTGAATTTTATACAAAAGTTTTTATCGAAACCCACCATAATCCTATTTTTAAGGATAATTATGAACCATATAATAATTTTATTCTATAATTTATCACACGTTCATAATGAAAATGCTTCCCATATATGCAAAACTTGCTAAGTTTTGATGAATAGAGGGATGATGAATACATAATAATCTATACATAAATATATTAAAGATTATAAGTAACAAAATAAATACCACTAACATAGATTTTTGAGTTAATATTCTTTTTAGAATTTAGGCGTTATAATATATAGTAAGACATTATAATATTTACATATAACACTAATATAGCCGAGTTGTTTTCAGTCTAGCGATTAGGAAGATTCAGTTAATGATTTGGCACCAGAGTTCAATTCCTATCCACTATATTATGGTAGCTTAAAAAATGAATTTTAGGATGGAATTTAGGCTATGAATCGAGTTTTGTCGATCCAATGTTGACATAAAAAACACTAATATATGAAGTAATGTTTATTTTCATGAAAAAAGTAACATCCTTTTTTGAGACTATTAATATTCTTTTTTTTGAATTAAATATTAATAATTATTAATATACATTATAATGTACACGTAAGACTAATATATAAAGTATTAGTTTTTTTAGATTTTTATTTAAAGTATTCTTAATTTTGAATTTTTATATAAAATTTGTAATCAAACAAACTTTAAACCTATTTTTAAGCATTGTTACAAACATATGTTAATTTTATCCTTATGTTTATACAGCCAAAATAAAAGTGTCTTCCTACTTTAATATATAAGACTAAAATTATACTCACACTATAGTATAAGATTTGATTAATTTTCCAACCTTGTTAATTTAGGTCTTTAGATCCGTATTGATATTTTTAATATAGTTTTTAGATTTATTTTAGAGGTCCAAAATACAAACTAAAATCAACCTGAATTAAAGGAATCGAACCCGACAAAACCTGAACCAAATCAATAATCAAATTTTAGCTTTTTAGAGTTTCATATTTTTCAATTTTAAATTTTTAAATAAAAATATCTGAATCCAAACTTGATTTATGTCAAAACAAACTCTGTCCGAAAAATAAAAATACCTAAATAAGTTTTAAATCAAAAAACAAAAATATCAAATTAAAGGAATCAAACTCGACAAAATACTATAATGAATCCTAAATATATGTACCCAGAAAACTAAATCTAAATCCGAACAGGAACTGGATCAATAACCGAATTTGTACCTGATATATTTTATTAAATTTTAGCCTTTAATTTTTTTTCTATTAGATATTTATTAATTGTAAATGTTTATATAAAAATTTATAACCAAATCCACCTTAATCCTTAAAAATTTTTAAGGGTTGTTATAAACCATATGTTAATTTTATTATATAGTTTATAACACAGTCAAAATGAAATAGTCTAGATATTAATAATTTGGTTTATTTTATGCGGTACATGTTCCAATTTAAAGTTATCATTTGGAGATACGGTACGGATAAGTAGATTTTCAAATAATAATAGAAAGTAGATAACGGTTAAGACGATCAATAGTAGATATATTTTAATTTTAAACTTTAGATGTGATCTATAATTTTACAAAAATGGTTTGAAATCACTAGGATACATATGGTTTGAAACTTTATCGATGTGTTCTGACACAAAAATTGGTATACCAAAGTTCAGGTTGTATAGAAGGAAGACAAAGATGTCAATCAATATACTTGTTCCTATAAACAAAATCCGATAGAATAAGTATGAAATAATGTTTTGTACTAGTAAGTGGAGAGTGAAGAAAGCTCTTGTTGCCTTTTCGTTTCCGTTGAAGGGCTTTCAACGGTGAGTTGCAGCTAAGAAAACTCTCATACGCCCACGTGGTTTGCATGATTTTTATGATCCCACTACGTCTAAAAATATGGACAGCTAACTAAATAATCTTTAAAATATCATACATGATTGTGATTCGAGAGAAGTTTCAATTTGGATACTTTACTACCATTATACTAAATCCTTTTCACTCTGCCATTATAATCTAGTGTTAGAAAAAAAAGTTATTGAAAGAATCATTATATGATTCCTTTCTATTTAGAACATAACTTGATTAACTATAACATAATTTGTCAATTAGGGGTGTCTAGTTGTCAAAATGGGTAAAAAGTGATGAGTGAACCCAACCTACTCCAGACTCATCAATCCATGGGAGTTGAATATTTTTTTTGACTCTGATGGGTTAACAAGTTTAATGAGTTGATGAGTTAAATAATTTTGGGTTAGAATGAGTTGAGTTCTAATGGGCTGATGGGTCGAAATGGGTTGACTCGTTAACTTGTTAGCATTTAAAATTTGAACCACAAACCAATCTATGTATCTCTCTATTTTTTACCGACTCTCCTCATTTTACTTTAACTCTTTTTTTATTTCTCTCTCCTCTTTTTCTCTTTACTCTTTTTACCCTCTCTCATCATTTTACTTCATCTTCTCTTTTTACTCTTTCTCCTCTTTTTATTCTTTTTACTTTCTCTCTTCATTTTACTCACTCTTTTTTTCTCTCCTCTTTTTTACTCTTTCTCCTATTTTTACTCCCTCTCCTATTTTATTCTCTCCTCGTTTTTACTCTCTCCTCTTTTTACTCTCTCTCCTCATTTTATTCTCTCTCCTCTTTTTAACTTCGCTCTCCTCTTTTTTCTCTCTATTCTTTTTACTCTCTCTCTCCTCTTGTTTACTCTCTCTCCTCTTTTTTACTCTCTCTCCTCTTTTTACTCTCTCTTCTCTTTTTTACTTCGCTCTCCTCTTTTTACTCTCTCTCCTCTTTCTTACTCTCTCTCCTCTTTTTACTCTCTCCCCTCAT